>JAUZNJ010098009.1:0-48264 GCA_034780135.1 Jordanella pulchra
CCAAGTTTCTGTAAGACAACATAAATCAATTTGATTATCACAAATCAAGTCATTAACTAACAGACTTTTTGAAGAGACCTTATGTTAAATAAACCACATTTAATTGTTTTAACTTTTTCCCTGATTGGAGTCATTTTAATTTTTATGAGATTATCATGGTTTACTCCTTTAGGTTACTTTTCTGTTTTATTTGATTTTGGTTGTGGGCAAGACACTGTTTGGATGGAGTAAAGAGTGCTGGTTTTGTGGACGCTTCATTGTGATCGACTCTTAACCCCCTAAGAAGCTTGTCATTTGCAAGCTTTGTCTGGAAAAGGCCTATTTCATTTCACCTGCCTACATTCCCCAGAATGGTGTGCAGTTCTGGATCAGAGTTAAAATTATAGATCATTCTGTCGGATGTGTTTTCCACTTATGCTGATCAGATGTCTATTGCAGTATCCATTTAATGTTTTATGGACCAGCCGTAACCACTACTGATATCACTGCAGTATCTAACCAGTATTTGGTTAAAACAAAACAAACTGCCTTGTGTTCCAACACAGTTTTTCCATGTTTATTCAGCCCCTCAAAACATGTTGTTATTTCAGGGTGTAGACCCTCATCCTTTCCAATTTCCATCCCAACCATCGGGGGGTCCTGAGAGAGGGGACCAGAAGCTGACCCAGAGTGGATACCCAAACAACAGGCCGCTTTATTTGGCTGGGACAATTAAGAAAAAAAAACACCAGCAGTCTCCTATCAGAGCAACAGGCTAAACGGATTAACATGCATCAGGTTTGGCTGTTAGATCAAGGCCTCATTGGATGGAAAACTATTTTTCTGCTTGCATCTTTACCTGAGGCCTGTCTAGCTAAACTCACACTTTACTCGCACTCTACCTGACTGATTGGTGCTGGAACTGGATCCACTAGAGGTTTATCTAACAGGAGAGAGCAAGTGGTTTGTGTTTTTAGTTCATAGCAGAATTAGATCCCATGGTATCCCAGGTCTTCCTGACAGATGCAAGATTGAGGAAGTATCCTCTTTGAAAGTATGGAATCAGTCACATATAACATGCAACAACCAGATCAGCGTTTTAAAGGAAAGTTTGGAAGAAGACAACCTTAAATGCAGTTGAGCCAAAAACAGCATAACTGCTGCCAAGTGTATTTCATGTCTATTACTGTATATCTGCAGCAGATCACTGAAAAGCAGAAAATAACAATATAGCATGAGGGCTTCAATCACTAATCCAGGAGGAACTCGGAACCTAATGTAAAGCACCGCAGCCTTCATATACCTCAGCTCAAGCTGGTGTTCATGGACAATATTGATGAAACCAGGAAAGACTTGCATCTGTAGGAGAGGTTCCAGTAGTAAACCATGGCTGAACTAAAAACACAGAGTTCTTTTGCTCCGTCTGATCTACCTTCAGGATTTTTTTCTATTACCATTAAGATCAAGTCTACCTTTTAATGGTTAAAAACCTATAGAAAAGGTCTTTTGCAACAGCGAATAGGTAGATAAGGTTCTATACCCCTTTGTAGGTGTGTCTAAAAAATCTACAGAGATGAGTCCAAATTCCTCCACGTTGATGTGACGGGCTCATTGCTTTTAAAACTACTTGATGGGGCCTGGTTGATGCAGTGTGGTTCAAGCTGTTCTTGGTTTTGGTTACATGTTTACAAAGAACCAAACTGGTTTTGGAAAGAAGTTTTACCTTTAAAACTTCATTTGAGAAATGCAGTTTTGTTTTCCCAGGTTATCTTTGTTGGTTATCAGGATTTGTTTAAATTGAAACATGTAACAGAAAAGCAAATAACTTAGGAATCTGTAACAAAAGCTGTATGATGAGTTTACATTAGGGATCCACCGAAATAAAAATTCTTGGCCGACACCAAAAATGAAGAAACCAAAACAACGAAATAAGTTACGGCAAATATTAAAATCGTAGCATTTTTGCAAAGGCGTGTCCTAACCCTAAAAAAAGCATTTGGCATTTTAATCAATTATAAGTTATTTGGCAACAGAAGTACCAAAATATTTCTTTACCCTTGATATTTTTTTGTTATGGGCTTTACTTTAGCAGAATCGCGTTTTCAAACACGTCCTCTACAGATGGAGTGGGCATGTTTGGTGTCAGTTTCCTTTTCTGTGTCACATTCTCGTATTCAGAATATTGATGGGGGCATTTGGATTTCTATAGTATTTTTACCACTAACCTGAGTGTGCAGTGAGATTGATGTGCAGTGTTTAAACTCACCCCCCTCAATCAAAACCTGCCTGTTCAACTCTGATAAACGGTGCTCTGCCACCTGTGCTCTCTCGCTTCTGTCCTTTTCTTCACGTGCGCAGTGTTTCTGCGTGCTGGCTGTGCTGTTTGCCTGCGAACCTTTTCCTCTCGTGCAAGATGTGCTGTTTGTTGTGTCATCACAACGTTCAACCGTGTTGTTTCGATGTTAAATGACTATTGGCCAAAAAACTCCAAATGCAAATTTCAGTCTTTTTTTAGCCCAAAATCTTCGGTGGCTGAGTTTCCGGTGCATCTGTAGTTTAGGTCCTTCTATACTATTGGATCGGTTTAATGATATGTATATCTTAAATAATAGTGTTTTAAAAGGACATTGATTGTAAATAGGTGTCGGATAAATAAATCGGGAAGAGCAGAAGGCTAGGGGCAAAAAAACATCTCTAACCTTTGTGTCTGTTCACAGCTTCATTTAAGAAATATTTGTATTAGAAGAATAAGGTTAAAAGCTAATCAAAAGAAAATCAGATGTCAAAGAAGAGTGATGTACAACTAGGTCCACAAACTATTGGAGAGCGAAAAGAAGCACTTAACTCATTGAATCATTGTTTTCTAAAACGGTCAATGTGTCTAAACTTCATAAAAAATTAAGGTTTTGCCACTTGACCTGGTTTTTACAACTCTTTAAAGACCTGTTAATCAATCTGGCATAAACTGCAGAACAACCGTATCAAAATGCCACTTGAAAGATTAAATAGCCTTAGATAAAACCTGATAGTAAAGGAATAAAAGACTGAAGTCATTTCTTGAGGCAGGTTAATCATTGAAAGAATGGAGATCTTCATGGCCATTTGTATTTGGCCTACAGTTTTTTACAGTACGTTACGGCTCTATAGCAAGTAATGAAAAAGCATGACGTCTTCTTAGTCATGCACGCAAAAGAATGCTGTCACGGCCAAAACAAATGTTTCATACATGCAACCTTTCAGGGAACATATTCAAAACATTTCAGAGCTGCTCTAAAGCATGAAATTTCTACAGTCACATTTTTATTGGACTTAAAAATGCTATATTATTAGAACTTTCCAGTATCAATAATATAATTAAATTTTGCAGAAGGAGTTTATTGTTTCTCTAAGCTTTGGTTCAATAAATAAAGAAGAACCTTAAAAGTCTAGTATTATAGGGCTAATAAGCAATGTTTCAGAATGTCTGTCTTTTATATCTAGACGGGTTTTCATAGTATTTGTTTAATGTTAACCTGATGAATGTTTTGAATAGAACTAGAAAATAAAAGTTAGCAGGTCAAACTCTGAAGACAGGATCTCCACCTGCTGCCTTTGCCACACCCACCACAAAAGAACAGGAAGCCTCAACATTGGTTTTAGTCCGACATCTACCTTATGCGTTCACTCTAAACAGTAGGTGTGGTTAGGGATTTCAGTTCATTGCGTTATTTGTTTAATTTTTTACTCTTTACAGTGTCTGTATTGCTCACTGAGCAAGCATACACCCTCTGTAATCTAGTTTACTTCCTATGCACCTGTGCCACTTTTTGTCTGTAATCAAATTAGTAAATGTTTCACTTAATGTAGGAAAGGCACAGCTTTAAGAAATGTTTTACTTCGTTATCTTTACAGAATGCTTGGATAGACATTTTAGCAACTATTTTCCAGTGTGTTCTAGATCTGCATTTAATACTATTAACTTCTGTCTGCAGTTGAATGACTCCTTTGCTGTCATGGTTTTCTTTTCTAAGCCAAGATATCTCAAAGCAGATCTGACTTCCTTTCAGCCACCTGGGCTGGAGGGTGACACCAGAGAGCAGAATACTAATGCAGTCAGCTTAGTGTTGCTTATTAACCCTATATGCAATAACCATATAAGCTTTATCACTTTGAAGTTTTTCCTGATAATTAACACATTTCCATATTCAAAAAAACAAATTAATTGTTGGGAGTTTAAGCAACTTTTACAGAAACTAAAATAGCTTGATTTGACCATTTGTAGACCAACTTGTTTGACCTGTTTATAGGCTCCACCACTTTAGAAATTTGATCCTTTCCTTAAAACTTTAGTCTCACATTTATGTTTATGCTCAGTGGAGATGCAACTAATCTAAATCAGATTAATCTTAGAGATTTGTCACTGGCTGGCAGTTCTTTGGAAGGCCTTAACATACATCTGATTGCCCCTACATTATTTTAGGTGAGATACAACTAAGCTTTCGTCAATTATCGGGAATTGTCGCACATTGATATTGCAATGATGAATGTGATTTTGATGGATCATCTGTCTCAAGGTAATTGCATAGAATATTGAGTCATAATTTAAAGGAAACAACTAATCTAAAGGTTACCTCATATTTTCCTTTTTTTCCCCAGCCTTAATGGGGATGTGATGGTTGCCTGAAATCTAACTGCATTTTTAGACCTGATGGCAATAGATCATACAGTTGTATAACTAAGAGCAAGACTTAAAAGACCTCCTGTAACAAAACATAGGGTAAGTCAAGTCAAATATAAGTCTAATCACGGACCTAGTTCGGCAATATTTAGAAAATACACTCTGTTCCAATTGGTTGTTGGAGTTCCTATACTTCAATCATTTTCAACATCGACATCTTTGGTCAGTGGAGGCTTTGTATGGGTACCAGTTGACTCTCATAAACAATAAAAATGACACCTAAGGAAACAAAAATCTGAGCCTTAAGTATCAAAACTATTTTTGAAAAAGGCACTAATCAGAAGAACAAGCCTCATCTGAACCAATATTTAAATTGGTGGAATATGATTAGATGCACCCAAGAATGTTTCTTTAAAGAGGATAATGTAATTTTTTTTTCTAGAAATGACGACTCCTTTTTGTGCCTAGAAAGCCTGGAACAAGATGATTGAAACTGCAAAACTGTTATAAAATGTTTACAGCCCAGAGAGCACCCATTGCTAAATGGGAACGTTGTAGAATTTGATTAATAATCTGATAGCAAAATGTTCCTTGAAGAGGATTTTTTTAATGGAATCAAACCAGGTGAAACTAAAACGTTTCCACTTGGGAAGTTCTGGATAGAGCATATTGACAGTTTTTTTTACAATGTTGCTCTGTGAGTTGCTCTGTCAGCTAAAGTCATTGAGGCATGAGTCTCTAGTTAATGATAAATCGATTACTAGTTTAGGTGACGATTATTTCAAGAATAGATTAATCACCATTGATATGATTATTTTAGCCCTAAAATACAAAGTGTAGTACAGAAGGGAAAACGGTCTTTGTATAAAGACTTTGTTGCAGTTAATGAAAATGGCTAAGCTAACACAAGAATAGGAATGCTCATTGCTGTTTATTTTTATTTGTTTACCTGCTTCTTAAAACAATCCACTTCTTTGTGATGTAATTATTCTCAACTTAGCCAAGTGTGTTTATCATGTCAGAATCATGCGTACAGGAAGTACTACAGATATACGTTGACTTCTTTTCCTGGTGTTTATTCAGGATCTGAACCAACCCTCCTCCCTCCCCCCTCCTGGCTACCAGCACTGCTCCAGCTCACCCTCGCAGCGTGTTTTAATTTGTTGTCTTTTGGTGGTTCAGTTTACATTACAGGCTCCCTGATCCAGTGGGCAGCCCCTGACTTTTTTTTTCTTTTTTTTTTTGCACTGGCAATAGGTTTTCCCTGGTTTGTTTTTCCTCACAGCTGCTGACTCATTTCCCACTTTGGTATTCTGTAGCATTAAAGTACATGGGGGGGGGGAGAGATGGAAAGAGTTTTTTTTCGGGTGTGGGCATGATTGGATCTGTCTGTGTTTAAACGTACAAAGAGGGCACAGGCTATTAAGGCTGCTAAAGACGAAATAGGATGAAATTATCAGTAAACTTAGATTTAGGTCTAGTTTTGAGGTTTAGGTTAAAATATAAAAGGTGCTTGGGTGAAAATCAACACATGTACAATACATGTTAGGTGGTTTCAGTTTAATCCAGACTTTGGACCGGCTTGTTCTGAAGTTGTGGTACAAAATTTGTCTAGTCTGGTGACAGAAGACACTAATGGACGGATTCATTTCTGCCTTCTTTATCAACAAGGATGTGATTCTGTGACTGAAGTTCAGCAAATAACAAGCATTTTATTTAAAGGCCAAGGGTTTTTTTTGGTTGAAAGAAAACCAGACATTATTAATCAAGAGAAGATCAGGAGAAAAGGTAGACTTCCTGTTGGGTTTCACTGGTCTGATCCGTATTTTAATCCCCTACCTTTCAACCTTCATTACCCAAGCAAGGCAAACTTTTCTTTATATTGCACTTTAGAAACTATGAAATATACACAGTAGGCAGAGGAGTTTTAAGCTGTTCCACAAACTCGTAGCAAACTCTACAAAAAGTAACATTGAAAAAATAAATGATTAAAAAAAAGAACAACCAATGAATAATTAATTTTTGTGTTGGATATTTGTCTTTTTTTATTTATGAAATAATTACCTCAAAGGTTTGGCCTGTCTGTTTTTCATTTGAAGCCACCTCCCTTTGTTCACCACAATATCTATTATATGTAATATAAGTGAATTTTAGCCCAAGTTTAGTGTAAATGTTTCTCTAAACTCATGTATCTTCATTCTACTTTCATAGCATTTTAATTTTTCAAAGTTCACTTGGTAAATTTCAAAGATTCTGCTCCTTTGTTTATATTTTTGATGTCTTTAATAACTTGGAGCTCTCATTCTCCTTCGATCCCAGCATTCCAACCAAAACATGCTTATACAGTAAGTGTTCCCATGATTTCTGTGACTGAATCATCATAACTTCCTCCTGATAAGGAGGACATCTGTTTGGTTCATCTTTTTAATCTGCTGCTTTTGGAGTCTAATGTACTCTAATCTGCTTTCCTGTTATCCCACTAACTCTATGCAGAGTTTAACTTATTCTTGTCTTATTCATAGCAAAACAATGTTTTTATCACTCAAAAGCTGTTTTTTGTTGTTTTTGGTTTGTACCCTTGGCCATCAAAACACATTTATTTAATAGAAATGTATTCAGTATGTTATTTTCTGCAGTTCTTTCTAAAATTGCCACACTGCAAAAATCATTTGCAAAAAATCCAAACTAAAACCAGCAAGGACATTTTAAATTGTTTGATGCATCAGTTTTTATACGGGAAATCTTGATATAAATCCTAAAATACATAAGCTTACCTAAAATAATTCCTTGTAGACAAGCATCTTCAGTAACAGCACCTGTTTTGCTGATTATGCATAGCCAGACAATCAGCATCATTCTTTGGGAATCTTAGCCCATGCCTCATGGGGAAATATCAAGTGTGATGACATTTCTGGGCTTGTCTTTCTAAATCCTCCCAGAGATTTTCAGTGGAGTTTATTTCCGATGGCTGGGATGGCCGCGCTAGTTTGTTCCAGGACAACTGTGTAAACCGAGCCTTTGTGGACTTTGAAAGATGCTTTGGGTTATGGTGCTGTTTGATGGCCGTTTCCAGAATGTTTGTGTTTTCATTGTGGTCTGAGATGTGGAAAAGATGAGAAGAATTATTTTGCTCTCTATTGACATGATGCATAAAGAATCGATCGAAGCCGCAGCAGAAAAAATCTTCAAGCTCTAGTTTCTGAAACTTTCTGAAAAAACCAACACTGCCATACATGTTTATGTGAAATGGGATGTGTTTTTCTTTGCAAGCCCTTTATCCTTCCAAGTTGATAAAACAGTACTGACAAAAGTGCAACAAGCTTTTCAAGAATGATTCCCCATTTATTGTTAAGAAACAACATGATCCTGCAGAATCAGGGTTCTGATGAGAGCGTGCTCAGTAAATAGAAGTCTGACTCTGACTGCAGAAACAATTAGGTCTTAAAAATAGTTGGACTAGCATGAAGTGTAGTTATATTAAACAACCCATGTGTTTTTGATTTTCTGTGCACTCATTTTGCTTCAATATATATTTTTATTTTTGTCATATGATCCATTTCTTTTCACAGTGAAGAATAATTTTCAGCTGCAAATATCCATCTTTGTTTGATTAGCTCTTCACAGCTGTGCCCCAGTTTCCACAGCTCCTCATGATCATCATCACTACCGCATGTCTGTTCTTTGTAACTTCAACCAGAAAAGTCTCCTTGAGATGCATTCAATACTTTGAGCAACCCGCTTCCAAATTTCACAACTTTTAAAATCGCTGCAGCGTATCATTAGGAAATTCTTTTCATGTATTAGTGTCATTACATTTGCCAAACAAAAAAATGAGGCTGCAGGTGATGATTACACCTTTCTTTTTTAACTAAAAGCCAAAATGACAGTGACCCCCTGATTGAAAATGAAAAGAGCAAAAACTAAACTAAACTCTTATTTTAAAATTCTGTCTTTGCACAGGTCTTTAGTACCTTCTCCAATGAGGATTATGATCGGCGCAATGATGATGTGGACCCGGTCGCAGCATCTGCAGAGTATGAGCTGGAAAAGAGAGTGGAGAGGATGGACGTGTTTCCTGTGGAGATTGAAAAGGGTGAGTCCAAGAGAAACTTCTTCCTACCAGAATTCTATAAAATATTCCTAATCTCTTTTTTTTTGTAAGGCCCTCTGTTGTCAACATTTGTAAATTCCACTTTCTCTTTAAAATCTCTTACTATAATAATGCAAACATCAGTGCAAAGTTCCAGTCAGGGCAAACCATGTTTACTGCTTGGGAAAACAGTTAATGTACGACATGGATTATTTAGAAACTGAAACCATGAAATTATTCATTGGATGTTTTAAACTGTTCTTAGGAATTTGCATAAATTTCTCCACTGTATGGCAATTAATGTGTTTCTTATGTCAGTTCCACTAAAAGACCCATAGTTTGGCCAATGCAGCCAATACATGTAAGTGTTGGATGATTCATAAGTACATTCAATAAGCGAGATCCAGTGGAGCCGTTGATGTTTTGTTTAATTAGCTTGTTTTTATTGAGACCTTTATAACATTTGCTATCATGTTATTATATCATGTAAATAGAGGAAGAAAAGCAATATCAGCAAAGAGAATCAGTCTAAAAATATCAGCAGGACGGATGTCAAAATAACTGGTATCAGCATTGGCCTTGAAAAAAGAAAAAAAACTATCAGTCTGTTTCTAGACGATAGTCTTTGATATTATTCACTACAGGTTGTGACGCTATAACTTAATTCTGAGATTTCTTGAAGGATCCTAAGATCCATAAATCTAGCATTTCCCGTCTGACAGGTTGAAAGAACAGAATATAGATACATGAATTTTTGAGACCTCTGCATCATCAGTGGGATATTTTCGCTCTCGAGAACCAGACTTAATAAATCATAAATATGTAGGGAACAGAAAATGGATAAAAGATTATATGGAAATACCTGATGTATCAAAATGTATGCAAATAATGATCAAATTTAACTTATACAAAATGTATGTTTTTTGTTCATAATCTTTCATAATGACAACTCTTATATTAAAAAATCAGAATTTTCTGTCAATAATTTCATGGTTTGGGCTTTAAAGGGTTGGGCATGCTTTGACGTACCAAAGTTACAACTTCAGGTTTTTTCAGTTTGGACTTTTTAATTACAATGGATTTAATGCAGACCTTTGGGATGTATTTTGTGTCAGCTTTTCCATTCTTCTAAACCATCCCTCTTCTATTCCAGGAGACAACGGGCTTGGGATTAGTATCATAGGAATGGGTGTAGGAGCTGATCAGGGATTGGAAAAACTTGGCATTTTTGTAAAAACTATAACAGAGAATGGAGCAGCTGAGAAAGATGGAAGGTAAATAAATGGTCCAAGTATACTGCTTTACCCCTCCCCTACATTTATGAGGCGTTAGACTCCTTTCCTTATTTTTCTATCACCTGAATCATAACGCTCAAAGTAACTGTCCTTACATCTCACAGGTTTTACTTTCTTTCCCTGTAGGATACAGGTGAATGACCAGATAGTGGAGGTTGATGGTACCAGTCTGGTGGGAGTGACCCAGTTGTTCGCTGCAACTGTCCTAAAGAATACTAAAGGCACAGTGAGGTCAGTTCAACTCCTTATCCCCCACTAAAACAACCCAAATCAATCTATCCTGCTCGCAGGAAGCTTGTTCTTCTGTTCTGTCACTATAATTAAATGATTATGGTGAAGGAATTTTACTTTTGAAATCATTTAGGGGAGGCAAAGAGGATCTGTTCTTTTCAGACAATGTCTTTTTTTTTTAAAGTCCTACATCCTCTTCAAAATACTATGAAAATGATTTATAGGCAAATTTACCACCCACACATTACAAAGTCTGTTCAAAAACATATTTCTAGTTTGCATATCTTAGTAAGAGGGATACAAAAGGCAATGCAGTGTTGGTATTCAAAGCAACATGTATAATGCTACATTGTGCTGTATGAAAAAACAACAATGCAAAACAGGTTTCTGATTGGTCGAGAGAAGCCAGGGACTCAGAGCGAGGTGGCCCGCCTCATCAGCGAAACCCTTGAACAAGAGAAGAACCAGCAGCAGCAGCAAGACCTGGATGACCCTTATGACCACTCTACAGACGAGGTAAGTCATGGGGACCCTTAGAGCGGTCGCTCATTGCTTAGGCTAATGCTGTTTACAGACATGTTTACAAGAGTCAATCCTGTAATTACGGTAATGCAGTCAAAGCATTTGTGCAGTATTAGCCTCTGTACCACTCCCAGACCAATGCCACTGGGATCTTCCAGGAAATTAGCAGCTGCCTATGAGTAAGCTTTGTGTCACAGTTCTGCTGTTGGACAAGGTTCAGTCAGTTTCTGTCTGTCCATTGGAGTTGTGAAATGTTTGTTTTCTGTTGTTAAAGCCTGTAGACGTCTAAATTTGCAACATTGAAACAATGCAAAGATTAAATAGGCTTTATTAGGGCAGACGAAGAGAAAAGTAACAGGTTTTTTGGCTATGCAAAGACTGTGGTCATAGTCTTATCCATTGAGTGTGTTGCTCATGTTTGCCTTTATTGCCTTGAACATGCCAAGCCAAGCCCCAGAGGTGACTCCTGCGAAGCAACCCAGTGTTGTTTGCTGTAGACATACTGATTACGATATTTCCTCTGGACAAGGAGAAAACAAGAAGCATGGCTTAATCGATTATCAAGCTGTAATAAGCCATTAAGGTGTGTTTGAGCTCACAGTGATATCTTTTAGGAGGAGAGGTATGAAGACGACGACACGATAGAAGAAAGAATTCTTGGGTCCAATTTCTCTCCAGGGAGAAATGTAGAGGTGTTGGAGCTGCCTGATTCTGAGGCGTTGTTCATGCCAGGGGACATGAACAGCTCTCAGATGGCCTTCAAGTTCAAAGAGGTACAGAAAATCACTTCTCTATTGTGGAAAATCTGTTTCTGCTCAAGTGTCTGGTTCATTGGGGGTAGAGTATGTCTAATCTCTCTCATTTTCCATAGTTGCAACTGAAGCACAGCATCACTGTTGCTGAAACAAATCAACTAAAGGAAAAGGTAGGATGAGTCAAATGTAAATGGTAAATGTTGTTTTTAAGGTAATACAGGGTCACCAAATAGACGACGATAATGTACAAAAGTCTTTGAACCTTTTAAAGTTTTTCATAAATGCAAATTTATGTGGGTTCTATTGAGAGTTTGTGATAGGCCGACAGAAAGATGAAGATTGTGAAGAGGAAGTATTAGGAGGTTTTTCTTTTAATGCAACAAAAAAATCTGAAAACAATGGCATGCATGTTTTTAAAGTCAAAACCACATTTTTGTCAATTCAGCAAAATAACAAAGTTTGGGTCATTTCTGCTTTGCAAATAGTTCAATTTATTCAACTTTCTGTGAAGATTATCTGTCAACATCAGTTCAGGCCTCACTTCATGTATTCAGTTTAATAATAGACTTTGGCAGAACCTTTGATGTTTTTGGAACCATTTTGCTGTAGCTCTAAAGCTCTGTTCAGGTTCCTTGTCCTCCTGGAAGGTAAACTTTGTCCTCGTCTACCTTTGCCTTCTATTAAGCACATCTTCCAATCAACTGACTAGTTCCTGTCATTGAAGTAAAGCATCCTCATAGCATGATTCAGCGCCCATCTGGTTCCATTGTAGGGATTGTGGGTTCATGTGGCATTAAGCTCCAACATCAAATGATGGATTGGAGCATGATGTTGGCGGTATGGAGTTAGAGCATATGACCCATATATGGAGGATCTGATCCCTGATGCAGCTGTGCTCGGTTCAAATCCTGACGTGGAGACTTTTGCTTCATGTCTCCATGCTCTCTCTCTCCATCACATTCCCCGTCTACTGTTAAATAAGGACTAGCAGGGTCACAATAAAATGCTAAGCTAAAGCTAGATTGCATTTAGGTTAAAGAGTTTAATTTTAGTCTCTTCTGACCATTCACATGCTTGTTCTGCCTCTGCATAGCCCAAGGCAAACTACACAAGTCTTTTTATGGCTCGTTTTTCCTTTTTTTAACTTTACATAAAGGGCAGATTTGTAGGATAAACAGATAATATTGTTAAGTAATTATTTTACCCGAGTCATGGATTTCTGCAGCTCCTTCAGAGTTACCGTGCACCTCTTGGCTGCCTCTCTGAACATCCCTTTCCCTACATGTTTGCTCAGTAGTTTAGCTATGGATGCTAGGTATGCTCTTTACATTTCTTACATTTATCTTCTGCTTAATTTCTCTGTACCTTTTGTTGGTGTTATATTCAATTTCACAATGGAAAGCTGAGAAATTCTGGGCTTTATTGTGACAAAATCTGGACAGAATCAAATGAAGTAAATACTTTGACAAGGAGCTGAGTATTCGTTAGCATTGACCCTCAGTAGATGGGAATGTTTTTGTACCATTATTTCTTCACAAATAATTGCTTCACTCATGACCAAAGAACTTTTCCTGCATTAGCACTTATGAGAAATAATGACCAGTCTGGGTCTACCAGCAAAACGAATGAGCTTCTGTAAACCATTTGTATAAGGCTGTGTTCTCATTGCAGTTAAGGAAATCAGAGGAGGACAAATCTTTGTGGGAAGAAAAAGAATCTGCACTGGAACAGAAAATCGAAGAGAGCAATGACAAAATCTTAAAGCTGGAGAATTACTGGCTGGAAGCCCAGGCTGTGTGCAAGAGTGTGAACGAACAATTAGCGGAGAACCAGGCTCAGTATGAGGCCCTGGACAAGAAGTACAACAAGGCCAAAAAACTGATCAAAGACTACCAGCAGAAGTGAGTTACATTTATTTTTACAGATGACATCTGAGGTAAATTTCCTTTTATGAAGAAAAGGTGTTGGATTTTAGTGGTTTTACAGGAAAAAAAAGCAACTCGTTTATCAAATATATCTTTGGGGAACCACATTTCCTATATCACCAACAGGGAAATAGATTTTGTGAAGAAAGAGGAAGAACTGAAAAAGATCCTAGATGAAAAGGACAAGTGGTACAAGGAGCAGCTGGAGAGCCTACAGACCAGGGTAAGATTCAGATCAGAAAGTCAACGTTTTTGCTCCTGTTAACCTGCTGTAGTCACCAAAATAAGCATGGCTGCGGCTTTGTCCACAGATTGCTGCCCTGGAGTCCAGAGGTGCTTCAGCTGTGGAATGTCTGAGTGGTCTGGACTCCCCTGCTGAAGAGAGACTCGGCAGACAAGACTCAGTCAATAACCCACAGTCTAATGATTCACCGTTAGGTACAGCGGCACATTATTAGAATTATTAACCACTTGTCAAATCGATGCATTTTTATGTACATTCAAAGACTTAAAAGGCATCAATGTAACACACTATCAACATTCAAACCAACACGGTTTCATCTGTAACAAACTTCAAGAAACTGTCCAGTCATTTTAGAGCATTTGGAAAAAGACCATTCTTGACAGGCTTAAGCTTTAACATGTCGTTTGTTCATCCTTGGTAGCTTTGAGTCCTACAGATCTAAGTGATGCCAATCACCCTTATGTCCATCAAATTATTACGTGTTATAAAAGAAGGTTATCCTAAGATAGGTGGGCTTTATTGTCTACATTGTTGGCTGTGGCAGAGGAGGTCCAGCATGTTTCCCTTGTTACCAGTGCAGCTGAGCCCAGAATTACTCATTGACTCCATGATGCTAATATAGTTTCAGTCAGTTAAATCCCTCAAGAGAGAGATAAAACTGTTAACATTTTTATTGTATTATTTACATGCCCAGGACCGGATCTGAAGGAGCCTCTGTGTTGTTTAAAAAATCTTCTGAAGACAATTCTTTCTGTTTTCCAAAATCTTTTTCACTTTATGAATAATTTAGCTTTATGAAATAATCTCCAGAGGTTCCAGAGTCGTTCCTAGAACAGAGCCGTTCTTCTTTATTAGCTTGTTGAGCCTTTTTTAATCATTTGCTCTGTTTCAGTCATTCTATCAGATTAAATTCAGGATGTAGCCTGAGCCGCTCCAAAAATGTTGTTAATACTAAAGTATGTTGGTTGTTTTAAACATAGATCTGCAAGGGTGTGGACAACTGTGGCTGTAGGTTGATGGTGTCGGGCCTTGACTTCCTCCATGTGAGCACCTGGGATAGCAGCTGTCTGTTATTGGTGCAATTCACATTGTAAACAAAAACATGTAAATTGCTTTTTGCAGCTTCACGGGTTTCAATGTTGACTTTGCACAGACAAGTTGACTGTTCTGACAAACCCCAGCTCTAGAACACATGTATGCCATTTGGAGGCTACAGATAGAACTACAAGACTTTACCATCACTCTCTAGACATGGTGGCGTCAATGGTTTACTCTAGTTTTTAGGCAGTTTTTGCATGGTACGGTAAAGGCTTGACGTGTTGCTTAACTCATGGCTGACATAGTGCTTAGGAGGACTAAAAACCCCAACAGGTGAGTTAATTCTTCATAGCTGGGATAGTTAGTGATCCCATAATGTATTTAATTTTATCTTTTAAGACTATATTTGTAGTAAAAGTATATCTGGTTCAACCCTAATGTTAATCATAGATGTTATTACATAAGATTGACTTCTGTTGCCTTTCACTAGTTGTGCTTCAGCTGCAGGAGCCTCTTCTGTTCCTCATGTTCCTCATTCCTTGTGTATTTTCAAAGAAATCAAAAAAAAAGAAAACGTCTCCCCTGGGGTTTTCCTGGTTTGATAAAAGCTAAATTTAAAGACTTTTTTTGTCACCTCTTAAAATCCCTATAACAGCTGAGAGAATATTTTTATTTAACTCGGACACAATATGCTTCATTAGCTGCTGTACTGGGAGTTCCTGTATTAAGGATAAAAAGATCCTAGTGTTCGATGCAGAAACATCACAAAACAGTCAGATACTTTTTCTGACCTGCTTTCTAAACTGTTTGAACACTGCTCAGTTCAACTGACCTGGCACCTCAGTGAAGTCGGCCTTGGACAAGCAAAACACCACTTCTTTAATCATCTGTTCTATCCTGTACCTTAGACAGCTCAGTGCCCTGCTCAATAATGGACACATCCAGTAAAGATGTACTAAAATCATTACAATGAATCTGTTGTTTATTGCTGTGATTGCTCACAAAATATAAGCAACTCCATAGAACAGGGTTGAAGCTCAGCACAGGCAGGAAGCAATATAATTTGAAAGGCCCTGGAAAATAACTAGTGAGAAAGTCTCCGCAGAACAACAATCAAAGGACACGAATGAATGATTTGGTCTGAAATAGTAGTCTAAAAAAAATAACAGGTTATTTCTGTCTGATTATAAAGTTAGTTTGATCTGAATCATTTAAATTAAACACACACAAAAACCTATTTTCCTGTTTTAGATCAAGACTGGACTGAACTGGTCCCTGAAACCAGCCTCCTGGACACCAGTGCTCAACGAGCAAAATGCAGACTGGCTCAGATGAGCAAGCGCCAGGCTCCGTCTCGATCCAAACTGAAGGAAAGTCTAGTCGCTCCAACTCGCCATTCTCAGGTGAGAAACTATTTGATTATTCCAAATAGTTTTTCCAAATCCAGGACAAAGTGCCAAATAAAATTCCTCCCTTCTAAAGACGAAATTCAGTGTGTGAGTGGATCGCTCACAGTGAAACCTGTGAGCTGAAACCTGTAGTCACAACACAAGTTCTGATTGGCTGAGTTGATCATAGTTCTCTAATTATACCAGAAGGTTCAGTGACACAGTAGAAGTCATTGTTGATCTAGATGAAGACAGCAGCATTATATCATTGAAACATGAGCTTTCTGCTGCATAAATAGCTTCCTTGTATTGTCCTTGTTAATAATTAGCTTTGTTGCTACAGGAAACTGAAGAAGAGGACGAGGAGGAGGAGCAGGAATCTGCTGGACGGTGGCGGTCAGTGCCGGAGTGTCTGGTCCTCCCTGTGAGTGTCGGCTATCCTGGAACCGGACAGAAAGACATTCAAGGCGAGACCAGAGATGCTTCCAAGAGCAAAGCGGAGTTGTCCAGCAGTCCATCTCTGTCACCATCGCTGGGGGATAGCGTTGAAAGCAGTGGAAGTCCACTGTCTTCCCCAAAACACACTTCCTCACCACAATCTCCGTCTGGTTTTATGCGCAACGTTAAGAAGAGGGAATCCAAAAGCAAAGGGAAGGAGCTCAAAGGTACACTTCAAGAAAATGTCACTTTTGCAGTAGCAAAGGAGTTTTTCTTCTTGCTCAGGCTGGTGATCTCTGCTTTGTTACAGAGGAGCTCAGTGAGCCTTCTACAGCAGCAAAACCTAAGAGACGCTTTCCAGATTTTGGGCAAGTATTCTACCCATCAGCTAAGATCTAAGACTAGCCAAGATCCCAGATTTTCTTTTTTAATTATAATCTGATAAAAGCAGAGGCCTTCGGAAGTCGGGGGGCAAAGGGAAGAAAGACAAAGACAAAGAGGCGCTGAGAGCTTCTTTGGATAGCAGGTACTTCTTAGACATTTTCTTAATGTTAAAATGTTTTCTAATATCCAAATTCTGGAGTTGCGATTACATTGAAACATGCAAAATTTTATGTATTTTAGTAAACAAGTTAAAAAAAAAAGAAAATCGTGTATTATTATGTCATTACACATGAATTTCAAGAGTTTGGAGAGGCACCGAAGTCTCTATTGTCATTAGTTATCTGGGAAGCCATATCATCTCATGTTTATTCATTTTGTTAAATCATTTTGTTAAATGCAGGAATCTCAACATATTTACATTTTCTAAAAATCTGAAAATGATTTCTATTAGTTTTGAATCAAAGTCTTTTGAAATTAATTGCATGAATGGCTTTAAATTTGTATTTGTGTAATATTGTTTGAGATATGATTACCTTGTCACAAACATGAGGGGAATTTCTCTCAGGGTTGTTGCTAAAATAACTGAAATAAAGAGGCATTTGGTGCAGAGAAAATATTTGCTTTTGTCCTTGATGCCAGATTAAAACAACTTTTTTGTTTCTAACTATCTCTCACTACTAATCTGATGACCAGGGGGTCTGCGGAGTTACTAGAGGAATCCGGAGGGAACCTGTCTCCTGCAGAGTCGATGACCTCTGTCCCCACTTGTATGCCGTTCTCCTGGTTTGGAGACAAAGACAGAGACCGAGAGCCGTCCTCATCCACCAGCAGCCTGCCATATACTGCAAATGAAACCAGCAGTGAGCAAAGCCAGGACCGCAAAAATAAGGTATAACTGGTTTAACATGTATTTAGATTTGCATTTCAGTGTTTCTTTATGTTAAAGAGTCTATCTGTACTTTTGTGTCAAAATATTATCTGCATAAATATCCCAACTCATGATGCCATGATAACTTCCTGTTTCCTTAAACTCCAAACCTTTAAACGTCTAAGGAAAAATGTTTGAATCTCTAAGAGAAACCGGGGAAGTATTTGGTTAAACTGTTCTGTTGAGTCCGGTGGTGCTTTTCTATTACATGGTACAGAACAGTTCTCTTCAGTGTTAGACGTAACCTTTCCTTGGAAGATGTTGGTTATTTATTAATTAGATGTTTCAGCTTTTTTAAAGGGTTATTAGGGAAAAAAAATCCTTACAGCATCAGGCTTATTTTGCAGTGAGGCTACATATCTACTGAGTGGTTTTCCTGCACGTCATGCTGTTCCCACGATTCTCTTCTAATGAGTTCAAGGCAGGAGATGAAGCTATAGGAGTACATGTCTGAGAAATGACTCCTGATTCTGTGATTTTATTTTACCGCCTTTCTGATGAGTCTCTTTTGAACATGTTTCCTTTAAACAGACAAATCTCTCCTGGTCCTCTTTATTCAGTCGCTCTTTAGATTTGGTACAGTATAAACATTTTTGTTTTACTGCTTTGTGTCTAAATCACTCGGTAGTGTTTTACTAACAAGCTCGATCCTTGATTAACTTCTCACATAGAACATATTCCTGGAATAATTCACTACTGGTTTTGTAGTGGGTATGTGGTAACGTTTTAACATCTAATTAAACCCTTTTTTCCCTGTTTATTGCGTTTATTTTGAAGAACAAAGAGCCCAGCAATAATTTTATAGACTAAAAATGCCCAAGTGGAAAATAGGGATTTATGTGTGAATAAAAAGAACACACATGTGAAGACTTTTAATGCATTTATTTACTTCATTATTTTTTTTAAATAAATTACTTTTAAGTAATAGATTAATTTACAGTGGCCGTGTAGAAAACCTACATATATTTTTTGTAGAGCAAAACAAAGTAGTGCATGTTCTGAAGCAGAATAGGAACTTGTTTTAGAAACCTCTGAATTCGTCTCATTCATCTCCCTGCAAATGATGCTTCTAAATGATTCCAAAGCAGCTGCCTTCAGAAGACGCCTTGATAGTCAGTTGTGTCCCCCTCAAAAACAGCTGTATTGTATATTAGTTACCACTTTGATATATTAGCTTTTTGGGGGCTACAAACACAAACATGGACAATTACACACCATGGTGGCAGCATCATGCTGTGATGATGCTGCAGTTTAACCTGCTGGAGTTGATGTGAGGATGGATGAAGGAAGATTCAGGGCAAGTTCACTTCACTTCCCCAACAGGACATATATAACATCTACAACCAATAAGAAAATTGATAATAGTGTATTTATGTATAAAAATTACCTAGTCAAAGCGTAGTTCTAAATCTATTTAGACTCTGTTTCAAGATTTGAGATAATTCATCACATTTAAATGTTTCTAAATTTCCAAAGAGGTTAACTTGATCTCTTTAGCAAAGAAGAGGCTGAAGCTGCATAAGTAAAAACTGCTTCTATTTAGAACTGATTCATGAGGAATAAATAGAAATGGGTAATGCTCTTTTTAGATATGTATTTATTTAAAACAATGTATGATTGAGCTACTTTACAAAAATGAGCTAATTTGTATTGGTTTGTCAAAAAACATTCAAATGAACTCCATTAAAGTTCATAGTTGCATCGGATAAAAAATTTAGGGAAAAAAAGTCCCAGAGGTGTGAATACTTCTGCAAGACGCCATGGATCAGGCCAAACTTATAACCTCCAAAAAAATGAAACCATGTGGTTGAGCTACCTTCAGACAAAACATTACTGCATACCTGGGTCTGGTTATTTTTGACAGGCTCTCATTAGAATTAGCCTTCCTCTAGTTTAGAGGATCATCCTGTAGCTTTGGTGGTGGACTGGTGTTAACTTTTAATTGTGCAGCATAGATTCTGATCTCCCTTCCTCTCAAATGTTTAAGGTCACAGTCATGTCTATGCTAGATAATCAGTATGCACTGCCACCACTGTAATTACTCTTAATCATACATCAACGTGTTTTTGTCGCATACATCACTGCCCTCAGCTGTCATACTGTTGTTTGTCTGCCTCTGGTAGTGAACAGAATCTGGTGTTTTATGTTACTTCAGTAAATGCGTTCCTTCTTTCCCATTGTTCCAGAGTTTTTCAGTCATAGATGATTCTAGCCCTGCCAGTCCCAGTTCAGAGATCTCTGGGTTAGTCGCTGAACCCAATCTGTCTGGGCGCTCACACACTTTAATCTTCTCTTCCAGTGAGGTGAGTGCTCTCCTTGTTGTGCAGTCACAAAAGCTGTGTGGGGGACGCCTTGATGCACCTGAAAGGGGACATTCTCAAGCATGCCCTTTGAGCCTCGCCCCCTTTCATAGCACACATTAAACCATGAATGGACAGAGACAATGTGAGCGCAGCATGTCTGTGTGTTAAAGCCGGTTTGTTTTGTGTCGCAGCAAGTCGTGTGGCTTAGCTTTTCCTTAAGTTAGCCATGATTTTGATAGTTCATACTTCTGCTTTAGTGCAGCTGGAATCTCTTCTTGCTGTTTAGTGATGTTTCAGCTTTTCTCACGTTTGTTTGTCTCTGCAGCTCAGTGTCAAAATATGGACATGCACTTCAGAGTTTGGGGGGATTTTTCCAATAAATGCACGCTTTTTTTTTTTTTTTGTTCTCGCTTGGGGAATGTTTATCAGCTTCTCTATGTTGTAGGTTACTTTTTTTAATGCATTAAAGTGAGTTAGAATTTGCTTTGCAGCATTTTTGTTTCTTCACTCCAAAGGTAAATATTTTATTCTACCTTTTCAACATATTTAGTCTTGTTGAAAGATTTTTAGTTTTCACACAAACCATCTGTACTTTGTTAGTACTTGTAAGCACTTTGTAGGGAAGTATAAACAGTTGTAGACTTTCAGTCAGAAATTTACAAACCATCAACCATTCAAACATTGAAGGTTTATGATTTGGGGGATTCTATGATGCATCAACTTCTATTTGCTTTAAAATCAGGAATTGATGCTCCATTTTAATTGGTTTTATTGTTGCAACTCATCTATGTATACTCAAAAATATTCTTTACACAAATCCCTTCTTATTCTGGTTAGATTTCCTTCATTTACACTTGGATTATATTCTAGATATTTCCAGTTTCTGGTTCATTGAGCCTTGGTGACTCTTAGGTTTTTCTTGAACCTCTGAGCCAATATCCCTTCATCTGATGACCAACTTGTGGTTAGAAGGTAAACATAGATGTCTTTTTTTCTGACAGCACAATGACCCAAACCGCATCAAAACATATAATTAAGCCTGCTGGTATCATTTTGACAATGTTTGGATTAGAAAAAATATCTATAATTAGGCTTTGGCACCTAGTTCTTGTTTTTAAACCCAGCTGTTGTTTATAGTATAAAATTCCAACCTAGATTCCAACAACAATCCTAAGATGCCATTAAAGCCCCCAAATATTTTGATCTTGGTGTCTATAATAACAACATGCATACTGACTGGAAGTGTCTATCTTACAACAATTTTCTTGTCCTTTTATATAAAGAAAATATTCTCTGTTGTACAAAGCAAACAAAATTTAGTGGTGATTTTAAAATACGTTTTTCAAACACATTCAAAGGCTTTTTGTTTTTGTTTTTTTAAACATAAAAAGATCAAAAGAACCAGTGAATATATTTTCACTCCCATCTTTTTTTTTTTTTTTTCTTAATACAGACCTTAGATGATGAACCAGTTCCTGTCGGAAAAGAATATCAGTGGCAGAACCGGCCCATCTCTGAGTGGACCCATCAGCAGGTCTGTCACTGGTTAATGGGCATGAATATGGACCAGTACACACCTGAATTCACAGCAAAGGGAATCGATGGCCAGCAGCTTCTGCACTTAGACAGTGACAAACTGAAGGTAAAAGAACTTTTAAAATGTTTAAAACCAAAGAATAATGAGATGTATTTATTGTTTAGCTGCTGCCCCCTTGTGGCCAAATATTTGATATACATTGATTCATTGTTTTTTGCCTTTAACTTTTCTGGCTTTTTGCAAATAGCAGGAAATTAGCTGAGAAAAACATTGAATAGGACCTGTTATAACTCAGTGCGGGTAATGAATGTGTGTAGTTTGCCTCTGTGCTGTAATAAAATTCTGCTTTGTCCTTTAAGGCACTTGGCGTGTCGAGTCAAAGTGACCGCTCTACTATCAAAAAGAAGCTGAAGGACATGCGGAAGGCCCAGGAGAAGCTGGAAAAACAGCGGGAGAAAAAAGAAAAGGAGGGTCGACGAAGTGGGAGACTGCCGGTCCCGGGTGACTCCATCTGCTGATGAGAGCTGCTTACCCTGATTTAATCCTTTCCTTGACTTTCATTCCTGTTCAGGACTTTAAAAGACATTTGTTCCTCTTGATTCCATGATGCTTCTTTCAAGAAACCACAGTGGATAACACTGCTAGCATGGCCAGCTGGAACTTCCTGCGTTTGACTTTTTTATTTTTATTATTTTTTACCTGTGCAGCTGTTCCTGTGGTGCTCTGGCTCTTTTTTTTTTCTCCACAGTCCAGAGACACAAAAATGAATGAACTTGTGTCTCTAAATGTCCCCTGATGTAGGATTAATCCTGAGTGATTATTTGTTTCTTTTTTTTGGATCGACAACCATCCTTCTGCGACTCTACAGGATAATTTGATTCAGGGTCCCTTAAAGGACCAGAGGTTGTTGTTAATATTCATAATAGTCCTTTTATCACATGCATCAACTCCATCTTTAACCCTATTAATTAAATAATGGGGGATGTCTAGTTTGGAAAAGACCAAAAAAAAAGATATTCTAACATTTTTACCACTAAAAAGCTTGAAACTATAACTAATGAGATTCATTTTCAATTATAATGTGGTTCTTGCAGATCATGCACAAATTGACTGATGAAAGTCAAATGTATGTGGCTTTTTTATATATATGTGTGTGTGTGTGTTGAGATGCTATGTCTGAGTCCATGTTCAGGTTTTGGCTGGAACAATTATTGTACAGTTCAGATAAAAGCACTATTATTCTTTTAAGCTTCAAAGGGCAGCAAGGTTTTAAATGTATAAATGTTCTATACATGTGCCTGTAAACTGCATTTTTACTTAATTTCCTTTTTTTATTTTGTACTATCATAAATGTTTCTACTAAGTAGAATATCCAGATATTTTTTTTGTTCTTTTTTGGCTGGAAGGAAAGACCTGAGCTGATTATCTAGTAGGGACCAGATGAATGCTGCTGCTGGGTGCCTGATTCTGTTTGGTACCACGATGCTCTGTAAATAATCTAAAGGATGAGCCAGTGACGAGGACCTGTGTGCGTTGTTGCTGTTTCACATGTGAATGCAGGGCTAAACGAAGAATGTTCACCGTGAAACTGAAGCGCTTCTGTTTTTCTTAAATCTAACCCCATGTTTGTATGAAATATTACATGTTAGACCAGAAGAAAACAATGTTTTCTAAACTTAGAGAAGCTAAACTTGGTACATGCAGCATCAATAAACTAATAACCACCTCTTATGCTGTTAATTGCATTTGTATGACTAATTTCACTCTGTCAGTTAACAGTTACACCAAGGTTAAGTGTGTTGTAGACATGGTGACATGTCCACTTCAGGTGAATCTCATGTTAAACTACCATTGCAATGTAATTTACAAGGAAATACACTCAAAACACTCAGAGACAGTTTTGGTTAGAAATGAAAAAATGCGATTAAAGGCTTCAGCCAGACTGTTATCAGCCGTCCTTCTCAGATCTCACCTCCGTTACGGTTTTAGTTTTGTTACCATTACTAGATCCCAGCCTGTTTTTAGTACTTTCTTGATCCAAAGACGTAATTAAAAACCTAAAATATTTGGATGCGTTTATAATTTTCATACCAACTTTATTTATAAACAACCATAGGACCAAAGTGCTGTACAGGTTAACTATGTATGTATAATCGGCAGAGTTCTTCGTGGAAGAGGGACCTGGAATGAGCAGTCCGAAACAAAAAGTATGCTTATATATATAAAAATGTCCCTTTTTACACAAACTGTCCCCAAATTTGCGATTTAATTTGAACAATGTAAAACTTTCCAGATTTTTTATTAATTTTGCAGTCTTTAAGTGAGGGCTGCTCTTCCCCTTACAGTTAAATGTGTCCAAAATTATGTAATGTTGTAGCAAATGTTTTGGTTCCTCTTGTATCACCACTATTCAGAGTGGACAGTTCAGAATCTTACCAGAACCAAGCATTGCTGCTATTATAAACCACGTCTGGGGGTCTGAAACCACATTTCTGGAAGGTTTTTTTTTTTTTTTTTTTTTTTTGTAGAATTGGTGGGAATCATTGAGACAATCTGAGAGCTTAAGAGTATCTGAGAAGGAAAGGTTTAAAATGGACTAAAGAAAACTTTCCAAATAATACTTAAAATGCACATGCAACTGCAGAGGCTTTATGGTTAAAAACTCACCAAATAGAATACTCATTATATAAAGTAGGTTTTTAATACCCTATATACCGTGTTACAAGTCAAACTTTTAAAATAAAACTTTTCAAAATAAAAGTTGACCTCCAAAGTACTCTGTACACCAATGGCAGCTATATGAATTAAATGCTTTGCTGTTCAAAATGAACCTTACGCTCATAAAGTCAATGTTTATAGATTTGTATATTGCGAGATAAATTCCAAGTTACAACCGTATTTAACCAGGTGTTAGTAAAGAAAAAAACCTCTTCAAAATAAAAGCCTTACATGAAATGAAGCTTATTAGAGCTCGGTTGCCTGCCAGTGATACAGACTCGCCACCACCTAAGAAAGTCACTTGTAGGCAAACATTTGATGACATACAGTAATGCTTTAAGAGTTATGTGGGTATTTCTTTGAAATGTAATTTTATCCCAAAGAAAATGCTTCAAAAAAAGCCGACTCCCCATCTGGTGCCACCCATATCACACCACTTCTGAGAGCTCAAGGCCAAAAAACAGATGTTCATGTAGACATTGGCTAAAAAAAGGAAAGTTGCTGCCTATGCAGATTAGCTACTAAAAGAGCCGCTCAGTCTTAATATTTAAATCATGATGGTTCTTTCTGCCTCACATCACCTCTCCCTGATTGGAGAAATTGGGTGTTTGATCACCCTGGTGACACAGCACAGCTAGAGATGTTTTAGCAGGTCAGGAATTGGCTGCTGCTCAGACAGCAGAGCATATGTAGACTATTTACTGTAGATGCAGGAATTAAGTGAAAAGCCCCTTTATGTGATATTGATGAAGGATTAAATGGTTAATGATGGTTAAAAGCTAAAAAAATTGATTTTTTTCTTATACAATTCCTTTAAGGTTCATTAAAATTAACCAATTTGTGCTACTTTTCACTGCATGAACAGCTACAAAACATCTAAACAGACTTTCACACAAACAACAATCGTTTGAAAATAATTTATTCAAGCTTTTTACCCCAACAAAGCATCATAAATATAACATTCTGGGAAGCTTCCAGAGACACTTGACTTTAATGCCCTCAACAGTCCGCGAAAGTGGAGTGCTTCTGCCTGCTAAACCAAACACCTGAAGGATTGCTTACATCAGTATCTGCCTCCATCTACTCTGTTTGCATAGAGGATTTTATACAAATAATCCATTAAACCCTAAAGATAAGTGTTTAAAGTGCAACATGTCAACAGTGAACTAAATCTAATACAAACACAGCACTCTATACTGCATCGTATGAAGTTATACATGACAGGATGCACACATGATCTCATTTAAAGGTGCTGATGTAACAGAAACATCAAAGGACACCAGTAACAAGTCCTCCATAAATGTTTGCTAACACTTATAACAGATTTTCAGATGTCAGTTTTTGTTGTAACAAAGTACAGAGCTGCAGGTTTGCCTTTAAGCTAAATAAACTCAGAAAACTAAATTGTCCCAAAACCCAGAAAACAATTTACATCAATATTTCTTTTTTGTCTTACGTGACACTCGCATTTCAAAAAGCAACATAAAAGCTACAAACTCCAAACTACTGAAGCCATTTCAAAGGAAAACTATAAGCGACTATATTTAAACCTACCAGGATAAAACACTGTGACGCCAATACAGAGCTAAGAAATGACTTCAGAACTGTTTGTTTTTCTCCATGTTTTTAAATAAAACCTCATCCAAGTCAATACATTTGGTATCCTCCCTACAAAACTATTAAAATATATGGCACTAAACTTGTTTCCCATCATCCTACTCTCATCTTTAAATACACCCAAACACAGCTTTTATGCAAATACATTCACTTTTTAGGATTAGAAACTGCGAAACGTTGTCATGTCCTTGGGCTCCTTGCTGGGGACGCACCAGTCGTCGGCCTCGTGGATGGTCTTATAGTGCTTCCAGGCCGACTTGTTGTACACAGGAAGCCTCTCGATTGACTCTGTGGACAAAGCCTGGAACAAGACAAAGGAGGAAACTTATTCAGCGGCAGAAACTTAGACTGATGTGCTGTAAACTCAGTTACCCGTATGTAGATCACTGCATCAGTTCCATATCCCTCCAGAGAGTAGAGCTTCAGGTCCCCCTGAAAGTAGCGGGCGTAGAGTCGAGAGATGGGCAGGCCGTAGCCGTAACCAGCCTGGAGCAAAAAAAAAAAAACGCCGTTCATTTGCAAAATGGAAAAATCTTAAAATACTCAATGCCAAGTTTGTGACTAGTGTTTTATTTTTTCCAATCATACATTAGGGGACATTTTTCTTTCATTACATTTTCTTTGGGTGATTTCTATGCGAGACACTTGTTGATATGACAATTAGTAGGACCAAACCAAAGTATGCGGTAATAGAAAGTCAGGGAGGAGAGACATGAATGTAGATTAAAAGTTTTTTTTCTAAAAGTGATGGAAATTCCTGGTGTTTGCAGCAGTTATTAGGAGAGAAGCGGGGTCCAACCTGGACAGAGCAACACAGAGACACAAACACTAAATATACCTCAAAGCAGCTTAGAGAGGCCAAGCAACCAAAGTGGACGTTTGGGGAAGTCGGAGTACCCGGAGAGAAACATGCAAACTCTGTGCAGAAAGAGTTTGGATCTTCTTACCGAAAGACAACAGAGCTAATAACTCCAAACTTATTTTCCTTTTTTCTCTGCAACGGATAAAATATTTTGTGTTGAATTAATGACTACAAAAAATAAAGGTCTGCTTTTAAGTGGGAGTGAAATAAAACAAACTCTTTTACATCTGACATGTTTGGCCCCTGTGGCAGAAGGTTTGGACACCACTGATATAACTTCTAATTATAGATGGGACAATGCTCAGAGAAATTAGAAAAAAAAAATACAGGACCTCCAACTGAGGACAGCAGGTCTAAATGTTAAAGACAATTTTTAAAAAAATGACAAAAATGTAGTGACCTTGGCTTATTTGGAAGAGCGGTGGTGGAGGGGTGATAATTAGCCAGAGGAGCCTTTATGATTACCTTCATCACCATTATTTCTCTATTTAAACAACTAAATACAAACATAAAGGTTTGTGTTTCTGACCAGAGGAGCTGCTCTGGAGCCGTCAATACTGGGCCGTGGAGCTGTGGAGTACGTGTAGGTGAACAATCGCTCGATCTTACGGAGAGGCACACCACCGCCACGATCGCTCACCTGAAACCGCAAGCATTGCTGGTTAGGATGAAACCAGACTGGATTCTGTCTAAGTATCTTTAAGTGAGAAAACAAAGAGTTTGCATTTACCTTAACAGTGAGATCCTCAGAGCCCAGAGCAACCTGTGTATGAATGGGAGGATACTCCATCGCGTCTCCATATAACTCCATGGTGGCCCGCATGGCGTTCTGCAACAAGCATTACAGAAAGGTTTAACAGTGCCTCAAAACGATTTAGAAACCGAGAGGTGAGAACGAGTTCAGACAGAAAAGCTCACCTTAAACAGTTCAAACACCATGTGGTACAGATGAGACGGAACATAAACCACAGTGACCGGTTTGCCCTCATCTTTGGCTGACGGGATAAACAATAAGGCTGAATGAACACGGTGAAACTGGACCCCTCTAATCAACATCTGCTCACATTTAAATGCAAAAATATAAACTCTGAAAATCGTTTTAAAATAAATTACCGTTAAATTCTTCCAGCAGCAGTTCAGGCGAGTTCATGTAGTAACGGTCGCAAAGGTTTCTCGCATTTTCAAAGGCATCTATAAGAAAGGTTGTTTCTTTTTATTAATTTAATTATTGAAACACTGAAGAGGCTCAGAAACACTGAAATCAGAAGCTCTAGCAAAGCACCTCTGATCACCTCACTGACACGACAGTGAGGATCGATGCTGCCGATCTGGTTGGGGTGTGCAGGATTCACTTTCACCTTCCCACCGAACAGCAGGGCTGCAAACAACAGAGAGAAGAGATGGTTATACTTAAATATTAAAGTAACTGATGCACAGGAGGATAAATGAAATTGCGCTTTGGTTGCGATTTAAAATCTTCCATAGCAGAATTTAACTTCTTCATGCTAACAGGAATGAAAATGTTTGATTTATATGATAAACAGCAAACTACTTTTACTGTTTCAAATATACTCATGTTCCCTAAAATACTCGTCCATGTTTTCCACAGAGGAACACCAAGTTTTAATGCATCTCAGAGGGGATTTAATGTGTCGACAACAGGCAGCCAGTTTAAGATTCAGGGTTCAAGAAGAGAACATAGGTTAACAGATGCATATAGAGGTTTAATAAGTCAGCGGATGTGCTCTCAGTCTGCTAACCTATATAACCTATGAATCACACATGAAATTGTGGCTTGCAAAACACTATTTAAAAACTATTTGCAAACAACGATTTAGCACATTTCTGATAGTTACCCGACAACAAGGCAGTAGATTAAGTATTTAGCAATTAAGCTAAACTCTCTGATAACAGCCTGCCTTATAAATGCACTTTATTTTTGTAGAAATTTACAGCATCTTCAGATTAAAAGGATTAAACAGTTGGTAAATCTGTTAAGGATCAATATCTACTAATAATCAAATAATAAAAAGTTTTGCTAAGATTAGATTCAGACGTAAGAAGGGGAAAAACAGGGTTGAGAAGATAAAAGAGCTAAACTAACCATGTAAAGATGGGTAGAAACCAGCTTTGGTTTTTATAACATGCAGAACTTAAAGAGGGTCTAAAAGAAGTGATCTCATCAGTCTGCTTCTTAGAGTTATTAAAGCACAGAGGTGAAAAACATCACCGGAGACGTTCTGCGCTTTGAGCCCAAGTTAAAAATCTGAAAAGTAAAGAAACTTCAGAGCTCAAGTCTTTATTTCCAGCAAACTGAAGGAAACAGCTTCAGGTTACCAAAGCCAACAAAACACGGGGTGTCATGTTTAAATATGTCATCTGTTAGTTTGATTCACACACCGTCGAAAATGAATCATTTCTGTTTGTTACAGCTGAGTAATAATCACCTTATACGGATCTTTACCTGAACTTTGCTCTAAATGACTTTTCCTTATTTCAGATTAACCTAACTCGCCTCCTAAAACATGGTCTCCTGCTACAAAGACACACAGGATTTTCAGAATAAAAGCACACCTTATGTTTTTGTTTTTTTATTCACCTCAAGGTGGTTTGCTCTTGTTTTCGTTAGTAAATACATAGGAAAATGTTGTTCAGTTAGAACAGGATGGTTTTCTAATTATCTGATGCATCTTCCAACTAAATTTCAACCTCTAATTGACATCAAGGGGGACAATTTATTGACTGGCAGACGTTCACAGAAAAACGTGTTGTTTTTTTTGTTTGTTTTTTATAAAAGCACTTCCTTTGCTTAAACAATCTACATAATAATTTATCAAAAGTTCCTAAAAGTTTCCCTTCACATGTTGAACTAAATTAATTTAGAAACTAAATCCAGAACCTCAAACTCAAACTTTGTGAGAATGTTGCAGACATTGTTGTCAGAACAAAATGTAGATAAAGGAGGATTTACAAAACAATCTTTGTGTATCTATGAAATCGCTTCAACTTAGGCTTGAAGAAGCTACTTTCTTACTTGTAGAGGCAGATAAGCGACATGTTGCAGCATGTTTGTCTGAGTTAGGTGGAGTGGGTAGGGAGTTTTTCTTATTGTTTAGTTGGTTGTTTGCAGAGGCAGACATTTCAGAATCGGCTGCAGAGCGTCTGCACCTTTACAAAAAACTAAAACTCCCTGCTGCACTGCTGATGAACACAGCTAAACAGATCCAGCAGGGACTGGATAAAGAGGAGGGACTGTTCTCACTGTGCTGGTTGAGCAGCATCCTAATGGAGATCCTGCTCATGTAGAAACGATCCAGAAAATACTGAAGGTTCTGGCTGACCACCGGGTCCGTGCCGTAGGTCTCCTTGTACTCTACGACCCCCTGAGCCATGGTGGGGATCACGTCGTTGTGGCGGTTTCTAATCTTTATAACGGCATCTGTAAAGCTAGGCGGAGAGAAGACATTTAGTGAAGCTAGACTACGAGAGCAGAGTAGATATTTCCACTGAGAAAACTCACTCATAGGTGACTTTCTCATCGTCCGCATTTTTATCTTTGAACTCCAGAATGTCCTGAAAGCTTTGCATGTACCTGAAATAGAAAATAAGATCCTGCACTGCTGGCTGTAGAGGTTTACTGGGGGGGGAGAGAGACCAGCCTACCAGCTCTGGACCAGTCCCACCGATGGAGTCCTCAGCAGGTTGTCTGGTAACAAGTTAATCTCCTTCATGATGTTGGCCAGCCTCACAGGCAGCTCCTGTCTGAGAAAGGCGAAGGAGGTTTTCTCACACGCGTTTTCCGAGCCTGGGTGAAAAATGGACAGAAGACCGAGCCTCAGTAAAGGGAAATCCGTTTTTTTAGGGGGAAAAAAAGATGGAAAAGGGAAACTCAGAGTCAAAAATGTCTGAGAAGAGCATCAGAATGAAACACAAAACAACTTGGTGCACATTTGAGTATTTAGTTCATCTACAGCTTGGATAAATCTTTGTCGCCCACCTGAATCTGTTTTCATATTTCCTGGTACAATTTGGATTCATCAAACGTCAGGGAATACGGTGCCAAAATAAACACACCGCTTCAGCATCAAACTTTAAATTGATATAGACTTATTATGTAAAATTATTCTGATACTGTGGCATTCATACGTTTTCCCTTCAGCCAAACTTTCTTTTAGAAATAAAAACACAAAAAATATGTACGAAACTAATCTTTTATTCCTCATCGATGCCCTTGTCAGACTGTAAAGCTGTTATAACTATTTATGAGGCATTTAATTTACAAACATTCAGCAGGTTGTAATGTTCTCAGAGATCTCGGTACGCACAACTCTTAACAAATATAAATTAATATATGATACTTTTTTCAACTTCAGAATTATGCACTACTTTGTTAAGGTTCATCACATAGAAACTCGATCAAATATGCTGGTTTGTGGTTGTAATTCAATTGCTTTTTAATAATGTTTCGTTTTTTTCCAACCGACCTGTGCAGCTCTTACCAAAGTCCAGAAACTGTTTCATTGAAAGCGGGGAAGGAGAAAACCTGGAATAAAAGTCAATGTCCTTCCCAATGGACACGCTGCTCCTCAGAAACCTCAGAAGCCGCATGATGACACCTCTGTAAACCTGCTGGAGACGAGATGAGCGGCGGCCCCCGGCAAGAAGCCTCCTTGTCCGTGTCACACAGCTGGGTTTGGGGTAAAACAGTCGCAGATGTACCACTGTTATGATTGCCGTTGGGGAATCAGGCTTCCTAATTTAATTTCAGTATCCACAGTTCCACGCACTCTGCTATGTTTCGGCATCGTACTTTATTTCATGTGGCCTGTCTCTGCTAAATCCTCGTAGGCAAATAAATCAACAAGCTAATCCGAAGATAAAATTCAAAGCCAAGAAACTACCCCTCCTCGTTTGGCTTTAACGATGCTTTATTTATGTGGTCGAAAACAAGCGTCAGGCAAATTACCGCCACCTACTGGACTGGAGTGGCAGAAAATTACGCAACAGTTCTATATAAAACCGTGCCGAGAGTTGTTTCTTTCTAGCTGTTGCACAGGATTTACCCTACTAACAAATGATCAAATATGACCCCCATTGTACATTTTGCAAAAAACATACAGAAACCGTCATTTATTTTGGATTGCAAAGTAACAAAAAACATTTGAAGGAATGTAGGGATGTAATAACTTTATTATTTGTAATGTCGATGCAGATTTTTTACCATCTTATGAACATGATATTTTTGGTTTGCATGGAAAAAAAAGCCTAGTATAGATAAGAGACTGGCAATTAATCTAATCATAATGTTTAGCAAATTTCTTATTCATAAATGTAAATTGTCACCATGTTTACCTTTTGTTCGAACATTAATTAAAGAATTTGTATTATATCTATTTTTTCCCAAAAGTACAAACAAAAACCTACTTTATATGCAGACAGACATAATTTTGCGCATAAACAATAGACAGATGAAGATATTTTACTGTAAGACACACACTGCAGATATTTTTTTGGTACGGATAAAAGAAGAAAAAACTAATTTTAAAATCAATTATGTTCTTCTTGGAAGACAAAGACAAGCAGTGTATCACAGTACTCTACGGAATGTATCGTTATAAGGCATAGAAAAGAAGAAAAGTTTACTTTGAATAACTTATCTGGAACAGTCTCCTAAATGGTGTAAAGTAAATAACTAGAAAGGCAAGTTAACAAAATTCACCTCCACGTTTGTTTATGATCCTTTGGACAAAGAAAAGCTACTGACATAATGTCATATTTTTACAATCTTGTCATCGGTTACTCTTTGAATCTTTAAACACTGAATGTTGTTTTAATTCAGGGGGCAGAACCAATCAATATATCAGCCGCATTCTTATTTCGAATTATGATTGGACAGAAAATGTGCCAATTAAACAGAAAGGGGTTGGGCATTCGGGGGAACCAGGAAAACAGGATGTGTGCTGCTACATTTCGTCATTTCCTTCAGATAGCAACCGAAATGTCGATTCATGGGGCCACGTTTTGAATAGGGTATGTTTTTAGCTTTCACTCTTTATTAAATATGCGGAAACGATTTTAAAGTGCCGCTGAGTGACTTTTTTTTTTACCACTTACTCTTAAAATATCGCGCTAACCGACGATAACGTTTATTTGGTGAGCTAACTTAAAACATCTCCCGATTCAGACCCGCCAAAAACCTAAAAGGTTCACCGAGGAAGTGACCATTTTGTCCTGAGAGTGAAACGATGAGTGGTGGGTTCAACTTCGGTCAGCCTTCGGGCGGCTTCTCCTTCCCAACCCAGAAGACCACCGCCTCGGTTCCAGCTACCGGTTTCACCCTAACAAACTCAGCTCCTGCAGCCTCGGGAGGCGGGTTCAGCTTCGGGACCTCCAACCAGACCAGCACCAATCCCAACCCCACTGGCTCTTTCAGTTTCGGCAACCAGGCTAAGAGCTCCGCCACCGGTACGGGGTTCTCTTTCGGCAACCCGACCACCACGTTTGGTCTGGGTACGACCCCTCAAACCACAGCGGCTACGACGCTAAATCTGGGCTCTCTGTTGGCTCCATCTTCGGGCTCAGGGTTCACCCTGGGCGGGGGATTGTCCTCTCAGACAACCGCTCCAGCTCCTGCAGGAGGAGGCTTCACCTTTGGAGCCGCTCAGGCTACAGCTGCACCTACAGCTACACCATCAGTAGCAGCAGCAACAGCTGCAGCAACAACAGCAGCAGCGGGCAGTGCGCCCTTTGGAGGGTTTAGCTTCGGGACCAATAAAATCCAGGTGACCACCGCTGCAGCATCCACTGCTCCAGCAACAGGAGGAGGGGGATTCAGCTTCGGCACCACCGCACCCTCCACCTCTACAGCTGCAACAACCCAGAGTGGAGGAGGATTCAGCTTTGGCATCAAACCGTCATCGACCCCAGCGCCACCTGCATACACCCAGGCTGCCTCTTCAGCTCCTCCAGGTCCCACCCTCTTTGCTTCACCCATCACCTCAGCTGCATCAGCCCCTGCAACAACCGCAGGCTTCATGCTGGGGTCAGCTACAGCTTCAATAACAAGCACTGCAACACCTTCAGCAGCTGCAGCAGCAGGAGGAGGCCTAAACTTCACCCTCAAGCCCCTGGGTTCAGTTGCCAGCACGGTGGCCGCAGCCTCCACCACCACAGCTGCAGCCTCCACAACAGGGACAGCCGTGGGCTTCTCCCTTGGAGTCAAACCTTTGTCAAGCGCCACCACCATGACGGCCACTACAACAACCACAACCCTCGCCACCGCCACGGCTCCTCCAGTGATGACCTACGCCCAGCTGGAGAGCCTGATAAACAAATGGAGCCTGGAGCTGGAGGACCAGGAGAGGCACTTCCTGCAGCAGGCCACTCAGGTGAACGCCTGGGACCGCATGCTGGTGGAGAACGGAGAGAAGATCACGTCTCTGCACAAGGAGCTGGAGAAGGTGAAGCTGGATCAGAGGAGGCTGAACCAGGAGCTGGACTTTATCCTGTCGCAGCAGAAGGAGCTGGAGGACGTACTCTCCCCGCTGGAGGAGTCTGTGAAGGAGCAGAGCGGGACCATCTACATGCAGAACGCCGACGAGGAGCGAGAGAGGACGTACAAGCTGGCCGAAAACGTGGACGCGCAGCTGAAGAGAATGTCACAGGACCTGAAGGAGATCATCGAGCACCTGAACACATCCAGCGGCCCTGCAGACACCAGCGATCCGGTGAGACGATAGACCCGTCATCATCATACCTGAAGATATTTCACTTGCTTTAATTAACATCCCACCTCTCCCTCTCTCTCTCTTTTTTTTCCCCCCCACAGCTTCAGCAGATTTGTAAAATCCTAAACGCCCACATGGATTCCCTGCAGTGGATCGACCAGAACTCTGTTCTCCTTCAGCGGAGGGTGGAGGAAGTGTCCAAACTGTGCGACACACAGCGCAAGGAGCAGGAGAAAACCTTTCGCTTAACCTTTGACTGAAATGAATAGATCTGAATATGCAAAGACGAAATGCTACTCGTTGGGAATTCCTCATTTCTCTCTTAGCTCTACTTTCACTATAGATCTGGTTTAGTCCTGCAGCTTTGTTGGTTTGCATAAAAATAAATATTTTTGATCCCTTAAGCTTTATAAACGTATCTGCTCCTGGAATGTATGGATGTGTGGAAAATGTTTGTAATATTTTTTGAATTAGACAAATAAAACTGGTATTTCTCATTCCTTACAGGAAGCTCATTTCTCTGCACATTCATATGGAAATGTTTATTTTGCCTTTCTAACAAAAGGAGCTAAAGTTGAAGTGATCTATTTGATGAGGTCGTACTTATGCATTAAAACGAAGAGAAAATGATCACATCTTTTCAGGTTTTTGTCTGCAGATGGAGAGAAATTTATCTTATTGGTCCTTGTTTTTACACAAATTGATCAATTTAATATTTTAAAAGGATTTTTTGCTTATGAAATTTTTTTTTGGGGGGCGGTGGTTAAAATGAGCTGAAGGTGTAATGTTCAGGGTTTCTGGACAGTATTCAGAACTGGGTTCAATTTCCACAACGAGCAGTTGTGAAACTAGATGTAGCTTAATTAGCATTTTTTGTTAACTTTATTTTCTCCAACAGGAGAAAGCTTAGTGATCACAGACTTTTAAACACCCTGCATTTGGTGTAAAATAATCCATATATTACATGTTTTAATTAAAAGAATTGAATTAGAATTCGATTTTTAGAAGAAATGTGTTGGTTTTAAGTACATAAAGACTGTTTTGATCCATGTTTTTGGGTTGTTTTGTTAGAACGTCCAACTGTGTCTGAAATGGATGCTTTATGTAACAACTTAGAACCACTAAGCGTAGAGGTGTTTAAATCAGGAGCACCAGTGTCTACATCCACTAAGAAGGAAGGAGTGAGAGGATAGTTACTAAAACAGCTTGCTCCTAAAGCTGACTCCTTTAACAGTGGCTGAAATCCATCTGGAAAAACAGAAAGCCTTCTAGAAAAAGGATGTAGGCTCAGATGAGGCAATGTTTGAGATACTTAGCTAATTTGATGGGAAAAAACAATGTTAAACCCAAGGTAAGGCTTTCACATGAAGTTCAATTAAGCATGGCAGTGGCAGTGTCATGTTGTGGGGCTGCTGTACTGTCAGCACTGAAGAGGATGGAATAATCCCAATGTCTTCAATATAAAATTAGCAGCTCAAACCTGGATAACAGGACAATGATTCCAAATGTATCTGGACTGGTTTCATATCCATCCATCTCCCGCTTCACTCGACAGGGTCACGGTTGGGCTGGCGCTATGTCCGACAGACTGGGCGTAAGGCGGGGTACACCCAGGACAGGACGCCGGTCTGTCGCAGGGTTTCATATCAATACGGCTATAATTAAGCTGTGGGAAATTTGTGAATAGAGCGTAAAAGGTCAGGTTTAAGCCAGGAGAGTCAATTTACTGAAAGAGCTCTACAGACTTAACTTTTCTGCCACTTTCTATGATCAATGAACACAACTATGAGTGAATTTGTATGAAGTTATCTCTGTACTTATTTTAGAAATTCCAATTTTCAAAAAGTGGTCTATCCTGTTTTTACTCACCTTTATAAGAAATAATGAAATATAAAAAAAATATATATATATAAATAAGTATAAGAAATATAATAAAAAGAGGGCGAAGCATCAAGCATTGACTAAATGAGACAGGTATCACATCAGTAGTGAATTTTTTACAGTATCACTAAGGTTTTGACAGTTTGACAAAAAAAAAAACAACATTTTTTTATTGATTTTTTTTTATTCAAACATCACTGACAATTTACAATTATTGCCTTTTTAACATCTTTCCTTTGGATTGAGTGTAATAAAAAGAGTCACCTCAGTGATGATCTACAGTCCAGTGGTTGCTACCTGAACATCTGAACAGAGCGAGAGCCAGAGTTACATAAACTATGCTTTCATGATTCATATTTGTACCAAAAACTTATACAGTTAAAATTCTGGGATTGAAATCCATGTTAAGAAAAGTCAGCCTGCTGTACCTTCGTTTCCTCATTTAAATGTTACAAAAAAAGGAAAGTACATCTCCAGAAACAGCAGTAAACTTGTTCCACAAGGCTTTGGTTGCATGGCTATTTTCATATAAAAATAAATAAATATAAAACGTACAGAAATATTTCAATATATACAGTATTGAAAAACAATATACAGCATGTACATTTTTTCTCTTAAGACCTATTTAAAAAAAAAAGCACATAATTCACCAGTGGCTCAAATTCATTATTTACAGAATCCACAGTAAAGAAATAAACACTAATAATCATAATTGTCAACCCATGTCGTCATCCACTGCTTCTTTTCAAAAACATCCGCTTCAGTTTTTCCATCCAAATAACCTGGAGTTTCCTTTTTTATCCGCACGGCGTGGTAGCGAGGTACGCTGTCGTCATGTTTGGAGCGTCTGAAGAACCCACACTGGTTGGATAGAAGGGATTTAAACAAGGATAAATATTTTAAAAGTAATAAAAGAGAGGAGGGCAGGCAGGTGAAGCGTGCTTTGCAGCCTTTGCTTTATAAGAAACGGGTAAAGAAAAGCAGTCTGCAGAGAACAATGCTGTTAAAAAACGAAGGAAACATGCAGACAATGATTCATGGAAGAATTTGTTTGACAGAATTCAGAGACATATAGGGCAAAAAAAAAATTAAATACTGAGCATAAGCTGCTACTTTTAGACAGTAGAAAATGTCTTTTATGCTGGCTTTAGGTTGAAAGTTCTAAGTAAAACCCTCCAAATGACTTGTGTCTTCAGCTCGGTACAATATGTGTCTGATTGAACGTTTCTGCATTAGGTCAGCGGGTTTGGCTGGCAAAGCGAAGCTCGTTAGCAGCTGCAGTAATAATCACACTTCATGCCGACTTTACCCCCTGATCAGAGAGAGAATCAGGCCTCATCAGTGAGTTTTTCTTTGTCAGAGGGCTGAACGTGGATCTCTGCCTTCTGATACGCAGCATTGTATTGTTCTAAAGTCGGTCTCTTGAAGAAACCGCACTGAAGGGGAACAAGGGTGGGCAGAGGTTAGGCGTGTCGTCATGCACAGATTACTTTAGATAACTTTTTAATGTAAAAATGACTTTTTCTCTGAACTCAGAATATTTTTTTAGCTCTTACTGTCATGTTCTCCAGGAGTTTGTTTTTTTTGTGTTTATGTTTTCAGCATATTCTCTTCTAATCCTTCTTGCTGTATTTAGTACTTTTCTTTTTTCATCTTTTCCATTCTTTTTTCGCAGTTCGGCTGTATTTGTCTTAATAAGTCTTACTCCCTCAGCTTCACAGCTTCCATTCTGCCGTAGCTGCTTTGCATTTTCCGCGATCAGTTCATTTGATTCTTTTGTCCCAACACTGCCTGATTCATTATGAAACATCTCTCTTCAGCCACACTCTGCACTTCGGTGATCAAAACCACAACCATGACAGAATAATCCAACCAGTTGGACTCAGTAGAACTTCTTACAAAGAACCAAAAATGTGAACAAAACACAAGAAGATTAAGATTTGATAAAGAAAAGTAAGAACCTCACAACAACAACATAAACTAATATTACAAGATGGTAAAAATTGTAAAACAAAATTAAACAAACTTCTGGAGAGTGTTAACCCAAAATCACAAGTAAAACTGCGACTATAAGTGAATGAGTGTTTTATTAGCAGTTTGGGTCTATTTTCATTGACTTTATTTACCGCTTAAAATGAATAAGAGTTTAAACTATTAGGAATATAATGGAGGTTGCATAAAATAGTGGTTCCTATAAACCACAAGAACATTTGAAGCAAACTAAGGCTCTCAGTAGTAACTGTGTGTTAACTCAACATGTTTGCAATGGCTTCTCCTGTTTATCTTCACTCCATCAGCCATAACATTAAAACCACCCGTTGAATAAAAAAAATATTTCTGTGCATCTAAAGCCAAAGCCATGGATTGTGTGTTATTAGCACAGGTTTATAAGACATATTACACATAATTGTGAGAATGGAAGAAAAAGTATTCTTGAATTTTACAAAATTGAACAGATAAATCTTTTATAAAGTCTAGTGTAGATATGTATCCCCCCCGACCCTTTACTCTGATATCCCTAAATAAAATCCAGTCAGCACAGCTGCATTCACAAATAACCTTTTTAGTTGTAGCTGTGGGTTATTGAATAAATGAATGGTGCAGTTCTCTGAAGGTCTCAGAGGTTTGTTAGAAAACATCAGTGAACAGCATCATGAGGATCAAGGGACAATGCAGACAGGTGAGGGAGATCGTTTGGAAGAGTTTTAAAGCAGGTTTAGGCTCTAAAACAATATCCCATCACCTCAATGCTCAATTTGTTGTTAAAAAAATGTAATCATAAATTAAGACATTGCTTTTCTCCTGAGCTTAGACTATTAATGGTTATCGATCTTGTAAGTTTGATCTTTGTGGACAAGTTTTAGGAATAGTGTTGCTCTAAAGCTGTCGTAGTCACACGGTCAGAGCTAAACGGTTTTATTGAAAACATGTTTGCGATTGAATGGCCCATTAATTGGATGCGTCAGCAGTTCTCAAACCTGCTCCTCCTGTACCACCGCCCTGCATGTTTTAGATGTCTCTCTGTTCCGGCACGCCTGATTCAAATGATTGCAGGACCTCCTCAGCAGCCATCAAGTGCTGCAGACGCCGGTTAATCTTTTTTTTTACCAGAGTCAGGTGCTTGGCAGAGAGGATAAATCTAAAACATGCAGGGCATTGGTGCTCGAGAACCAGGAATGAGAACCACTGGGTTATTACTTCCTGCTACTAACCAGATGTAACCTATAAAATCAGGTTAATCTGTTATTGAGATGTTTAATATGATATAATGAAATCTTTCAAAGATTTATGATGATGAGGCTCAGTTATTTTTGACGTCAATCACAAATGTGTATTACGATTTTAAATGTCTTACTTCATTTCCTTCTAATGTGGTGGTTTTGCATCTAGTTTGTATTTTCTCTACAAAAACTGACTCACCTTCCATAATAAAAACACCATCAAGGCCAAAATCAAGATCCCTGCCAGAACCGCTATCAGAATGATCCACCAGGGAACCCCGAACTGAGCCACGTCGCTGTCCGGGGACACAAAGACGCTGACCTGAGACACAATGTCAGAGCAGAAAAACTAGATGAGCCCAGGGATACATCAGGACTGCTGGAGGTAGTAATAGTACATAAAGGTGATGAAGTGCGTACAATGCAGTTAGGAGACTTCAGGATAATGTTCTGATTCTTAGAGTTAAGCACGAGCGAAGTGCTCACTTTTAAAGCTGTGGTTGGAAAGGAGGCGTAGTCCTGTGTGAAAACAGAAACAATCGCTTCAATAATGAACCAGAATGTCCATCCTCACACTGATCAACCCTAGATAGAAACCGCTGTAATAAAAACTGTATTTTTTTTTTTACCTCAATGAAGGTGGAGTTCCACAAACGGGACCTCAGCTCAACCGTACTACCATTAATCCCCTGCAGGGGGCACTTTAGCACCACACAGTTGTCTGCCCTTTCACAGGACTAAATAAAGAAAGCAAACTATTAACACTTCCTGTCTGCTTGTTTATACTATAGTAAATTTATGCAAACTCACCAAAACTTTACTATTTCTTGACAGAAAAGCCATTTTGCGACCATGTGTTTTTTCTTCTTCTACAATATCACGTTTTTTACGTGAGGGAGAGCTCTCCTGAAAAAAAAAACAAACAACAAAAAACAAACAAACAAAAAAAGTTTAATCTTAAACCAACATAGAATAAAGCTGGAAGTATCTGTAGAAATATTTTTTAATTATCTTTTAAGATCAAATTCGTAGAAACACCAACCCAGATTTTTTTAAGGGAGTGGATTTCAGAATCAGGAGAGCAGATGATGTTCTCAGGTCCACGGGATGTGACTTTCACCAGGTAAAGAAGCCATTTCCCATCATTATTGTTTTTGGGCCATTGAATGTGTAGAAAAGCACCGTGAGGAGGGACTGAAGAATTCCACAAGTTGTGTATCTGGAGGATAAATTTAGATGGTATAATAACTTGAAGAATTTGTTTTCTTAAAAGTCATATGACTAAACTCACCTTAAAGTTAAAGTTAATCAAACTCCCCACGTCTTCTTCTGTTTTCATTGCTGTTTCCGCTTTTACAACACCTCCAAAGGAAACCTGATTGGGTTTGGCTTCGCTGTTGGAGCAAATGCAGCAATAATATGTATATAACCACATGTTGACATAGCAGCTCTAGAGAAAGAATCTGAATCCATGTACGTACCCACTCAATGTTAAAGGGAATTCAATTATCACTTTACTCCTTACTTTTACAGGAGAAATATCTTGAGAACTGGTCCTAAAGGAGAAGATAACAAGATATGTTTAGCTGTATTTTCAAAGGATATTTTGGGAGAAAGTGTGATTAAAACAATAAAGAGTTGATCATATGTATTAACAAAGGAATTGGTATAGTTTTAGCTTCATTAGCTGACAGGAAACTGAAAAAATATATATTTTGTCAAGTAAACATAACAAATGCAAGCTCTACCCTTTCATTTCAAATGGCTGGCCTTTTAAAACGGAATTAAAAGAAAGGCAGAGATGTAAGAAGGTTAAATGGAAACCATTTACAACAACAGATTGATGCATCTGTGGTTTATTCAGACTACTACACAGAGCAAGACTCAATATTTAATCTATGTTTTGGACAAAAACTGATTTAAAATGCCTTCTGGAGAATTTATAATAGGTTCCCCAAGTAAAACTCACATCTACAAACTAATATTTGAGTTATCCCAACCACACGAATTGAACCTCTCCTAAAAATATACAATATTCTAAAATGTTGAATCTTTAATTGTTTTTTGTTAGAATAATAAACCTTATTATAAGGTTTATTACTGCTAGGTTAATGCAATAAACCTTAATAAACATATTTTACACCATCTGATATCCCAAACAGAACAAAAGTCCCCCTGCTCCTAAAAGTACTGCACTGTCAAATCAGTTCTCATTATTTCAAAACTCTTCTTGGTTCTTTTTCGGTTCATTTAAATGTCTCAGATCATCCAAATGATTTAAATAACAAACAAATGGAATCTGAGAAACTTTTCAAGTGATGATTTCATGTACATATATATAAAGAAGCTTTTCACACCAAGCCAACCATTTGTAGAAACAGTCGCCCCTTCATCCAGTAACTGCTCCCATTTTGGGTTTTCCTTTAGTTTAAAATATATTTTGCATTACTAATGGAGGAACTTTGACCATCTTCTGCTTACAGAACTGCTCTAACAAAAACCACAATGGAGGATTTTCAAACATGAACATTTTTAACATTTGAAGTCAACCAACAGCATCTGAACTGGATTTAAGTTTTGAAGAAAATTATAAAGAACAAATTGGATCCATTCATAGGTGGACCTGCTGATGTCCATCAGATGATTTTTAAGAAGTGCGATTCATCACAAAGTTGGTGACCTCTGCACACAACAGGTCTGATCCTTAAAGATTAGAAGCACTAAATTATGGAAGCAAACCTAAAAAACTGGCCATACAATAAGTGGATGTGTTGCAGGTGATCTGCAAAGATTCGATTTTGCCTGAATGAAAAGGGCACATTGCATGCTACTGGTAGTTTGACAGTGACAGTAAAAAATGTCAAGTTCTAAGCCATAGAGATGAGGGGGATCATAGTATCAAAAAATAAAAAAGATGAAAAATAATTACAGTTAAACAAACTTAAATAACAATCATAAAACCTGGAAAAGCTCTCTATCCCCAGATTAAGCCCATAACAGCTGGATTTAATAACATTGAGAGAGCAGAGAAGAAATCCCTTTAACCCAAGTATCCTATCACGCTTTTTACTAACTCTAAAAATGCACTTAAATTCAGTCATGGTGTTTGTTTTAGTTTGACTACATACAGCATTGCTTTGTGTTGCATCAATGTGCACCAGCCTGTGCAGATGTCTTTCTCTACACTAACATTATTCTTTTATTATTGTCAAAATATGTTATCATGCACAGACTCTCCATTGTCCACCTTTGCACCAATGCCTCCTTTGTGAAAATGAACTGCAGAGTTTGCACCTAACTTTCAAAAGTTCTAATAATAATTGACACAGAAACTGAGCCCACAACCACTTTCACGGTTGATAAATGGTTGATACATTTGTAGGTAATTAAGCATCCTGCACCTGTAAATTTGCTTAGTTTGAACATTAGAATATATGATCTGTATACCAATAAAGGCACACACAAAAAATGTTTGCAAACATTGCCAGCTGTTTTAGTATATGTAAATTACTTTGAACCTTGTATGAAGATCGGCTTTGCATGTACAGTACAAACAAGTTTGCAGATGTTTTAAACCTCCTAAACATCAGGCCCTCTGGGAGCGTCAGCATCCGCCGCCCCCACTCTGTCAGGTTACGTGGTCTACTACTTCCTGACTGAGTTGTTTTTGTTCCTAATTACTTCCACTTTCTTACAATATCACTGTCAGTAAATATTAACTTACGTCCTATAAGAAATGTTGAGAAAGTCATGGTTCTTTGTCCACTGTGCACTTTTCCTGTTTTTAGATTAATTTTACATGAGTTCATAACTTAAACATCAAACCAAACGAAGTATTTTCTAAGTCAATTTATGTGAATTAAAAAAAGGTTCAGCTTTAAGAGTGAATCAAGTGAAGACAAATTTTAGACATCATGATTTTGGTTAATCTTCTTTTTCTCAATGAGTTTATTGCTTGACATGACAAATCCAGAGATAAAGAAAATGTGATGTCAATAAAAAATGCATTGATGTTTCTATAATTCCTAAATCGGATTAACAAGTAATTATAGAATCACTGTTGATTCCTTTTTCTTAATCTCTATAAAATCTGGAATTGTACAGATATTTATGATAATAAAGCGATTTCATGTAACAATTCAATAGTTTTACATCTATGAGTTGGTGAAAAACATTTTTTAAACTATTTCTAAACATTGAAGTGGTGGCTATAGTCAGCTAGAGCATCCTGGTCTTCATGTCCGATAATATTGTTCATCATTCTAATATCTTATGTATAGAAATGACTTACGTTTGGAGCTGCAGGTCAATCTCAATCTCAGTGGTGTCGAGTGTTATACCTTTAGTGCTCAGGATGATGTGCAAGGTCACCTTGTGTAAAATAAAAAACATATCTCACTTTAAAGTAGCTATAGCTAACCTTTTAAGCAACTCGTATCATTTATAGAGGTGTACCTCTGAGTTGCTCTTAAATGGGTTTCCCAACTCACACACTGCTTCAGATCCATTATGGTTGGCAACACAGATCATCTCCCTGTTTGGCTAAAAAAGAGCAGTTTTACATTTTGAGATAAACCTCCTGTTCTAGCAGGTTTTAGCCAAGATTACAGAGAACCTGTGCTATTCAAGACATAAAATAAATAAAGTTGGTAAATCCCCCCCAAAATACTTACAGTTATGTCTCGAACTCCAGAGTAGGACAGTGAGTCTGGGAACTTTACTTTGAGCTTTGTCTCATAGGCATCGTCAGCGTTTCTATTAGTCACTGTCACCTTCAGGGCCAAATCCTTCTTGTCATCTGACAGGACAAACTCAGGGACATTCTGTGGACTTTAGAGACACAATAACATAAATAAAGAACCAGAAGGAGACATAACATACAAAAAGCATTGTCTGGACATTTTTTTTATGAAATCTAACATATTCGAATTCAAAAAGTTGTAGGATTTTGAAAAAAATAGACTTTTCAATAATGTTTTAGCCAATTAAGAAAAAAAAAATCCTGCAGTAAATAAACTTAAATGTAGCTTTAATTTGTGTCTTTTAACAGAATGTCTCTGTATAAATAATTATTAAACTTATAATAATTAGATCATTTTTGAATTCTTTTTTATAAGAGCTGAATTTGTATGTTAACCTTTTATTTAGTGGACGGTAGTCATTCTCGCTGATTCTTTTGTAATGCAGACTGTAGTCCATTTTCAGCTTGCTATAACAAGTATTATTTGAACATCCTTCCTTCACAAAGATTACCTGCAAAAATGAAACACAAAACCAACTGTTACTAAAATACAACCATGCAGAGTGACTAGAAAAAGTAATCAAACCATTGAAACTTTTTTCCTATATTGTCTAATTACAAACATATGCTGAAATATATTCATTCAGTTAAAGTTTGATGTTGTAACATGATTAACGTTATTATTTTATGAGGAAATGTTAAAACTGAAATGTATCCTTTACCTTTGCAGCAGCTTTGCTTGGCTGGGTGGCATCTAAAACTGGCTTTAGGCGAGGAAGGTCTTTTTTAAATTTTTTGTCTTTTGCTGCAACAATTTCAGCAGAAACTTCGATAAGAATGTCTCGCATCTTGTCCTTAATATTGTCCTGTGCAAATCCAACAGAGATAAAGTTACACCATACTGGGTTTCTAGGCAAACTCAACTTTGCAAGATAAATTTCAAAGTTTAAACGCATAAATCAGCTGCAATTTCCAAAAAACGAAAACTATTTGAGTTTAAAAAAAATATTTTAAATGATTATATATATTTTGGGTTCAAGCTAATTTAAAGTAGTGATAAATCAGATTACCTTTAGCGTGAGATTTAAGCTGGTACAGTTTTCTCTCTTTTGACTCCTGAGCTCTAAAGTGTCGTTGAACTGGACGTCTGATGCTCTATGAGACTCATTTAGAAAAATCACTCTGGAGTTCAGTCCTTGTTTCCTGCGTTCTCCATCTACCTCTATAGAATACCTGATTACTGCAAAATAAAATTGAATCCCATTTTATTGAGAACCAAACATTTTTTTAAATGTTTTTTTTTTGTTGGTTCATACTTACTGAGCCGTTGGTTGTAGGATGTAATAGATGTGTAGCTGAAGCATGCTCTTATACTGAAGCTATTGATTAAACAGAAACATTAATAACCAGATCATCCAGTCTGCAGAGTCTGAGTTTAAGACACCTGATGACCTACCAGACATTGTTTTTACAAACAAGACGGGGGTCAATTTCCTTTGGAGACACTTTAACATCTTTCATGATTCTAACAACCGGCCTCGCTCTGTAGAAGGATGTTAAATCAGTTAATGAAAGACAAAAGTAAAATCTTTATTTTCTCTTCTTTTCATGTGTTGAATACCTGTAAATTAAAACAGAGTCTGACAGAGATCCAACAGCCAGGTCTGGATATGAGTTACCATCCAGGTCCATGTTTCCTGCCAGGGAAAATCCAAACATTCGTATGTGGTGCTCTTTACATGAAAGTACCTGTCATGATGAAGAGAAAAAGTTTTAATTTATAATACTGAGAAACTTTGGACCAGCTTGGAGATCCTGACAGCATAGATACTAGTTGTTGAACACACGATATTTAAAAGCAGTGACCCATAGCAAAGCAAAGGAGTTATGACCTCCACTAGAATTTAAACTGGGCATACATCTGTTGGGCATACATGTTGAGACTTTTATGCTTAATTCAGCAACAAAGAATTCAATGTAAATAAAACTCAAACACATAATATAATATCAATTTAGTTTTTGATCTGACTTAGACATCAAAAATTAAAAAACAAACAAAAAAAAAAACAACCTAAAAGTTTCAATTCAAGTCACTTGAGCTGTAACAAACCATGTTAAGTCAATAGAACCAAATCAATGAGCAAAAAATTTTAAGATAAAAAAAAACAAGGCTAAAGGTCATAACCAACCTGTGCAGGGCTTGTTTTAATTCCTTGTGCAGATCCATGATAAATGTAGACTTTTCCTGCCCCCTCATCATCCTGTGGAGCTCCAACTGCAAGATCTGCACAGTTATAAAAATGCAGTTATAAACTCTAAAGGCTCTGGGTCTAACCATCCCTTTGTAGATCCGTGCGTCGATTACTCAACAACATCCTGGTCACTTGATCAAACTTCAAAACTATGGTGACAATTTATTTTTACAAACAAAAATCTTAAAAGTATTCTCTGATTTCCAACCCCAGACTTGTAGGTGGACAAGGCAGTAAGAGATGCCGTCAACATGAAGAAACAATCCTATTGAACCTGGTTGGCTTTTGGGCTCCTGCCTGCTAGGCTGCAGTTGAAAAAACGCAGGTCTAGGAGGATATCGGTGAGGCCATGGAAAAAGACCATTGGTCAGCCTCAAAGGAAGTCTGACAAAGTCAGCCTTCATCCGGAGGGAATGCAGTGAGGGCACCACTGGAAGGTGGAAGGACTATTTTCAGTATCTCCTCAGCCCGACCATCTCGCCTTCCCTGGAGGAAGCACAGAGTGGCTACTTGCTTATCACCCAGGCTGTAGTCATTGAGGTGGTCAACAAGGCTTCAGGGGTGGATGAGATCCGCCCAAAGTAGCTCAGATCCCTGGAAGTCATTGAACTGTTGTGGTTGACTCGCTTCTTCCACATCCCATAGCAATTGGGAACAGAACCCCTGGACTGGCAGAGTGGGGTGTAGTCCTGCTTCACAAGAAGGGAGGCTGAACTTTAGGCGGATCCCACTTCTAGGCCTCTCTGGGAAGGCTTACACCAGGCTGCATGTAGACGAGAGTTTGATTGTTGAACTTTCAGGAGGAGCAGTCTGAGTTTTGTTCCAGCTGTGGAACACTGGACCAGCTCTGCACCCTCTACAGGTTGCTTTAGTTTTCATAGGAGTTAACGTAACCAGTCCACATATGCTTTGTGGACCTTTGTGGAAGGTATTATCTTGAGGTTTGCTGAGGATTGGACAAAAATACCTAGTGAGAGGTGCAGGAGTCTCATTGACAGATACAGGAATCCTTTCATCCCAGGGATTGCTTTAAAAAGTTGTGCAACAAAATAGTGAGTTAAGGGTACCGCCATTTTTTAAAGTAATTTTGTTGAAGCATGTGCTGACAAGCAAGGTTTGACTTTCGTATATTAATTTTCATAGAATTTTTATTCATTATTACTTTTTTAAATTCAAAATATTTCTGTGACCATTGTGGGTTTTTCTATCCCCAAATGCTTGGTTCAGTGCTTATGCCCCTTGAGCCACCATTGTTCCCAAGGGCGTAGGTTTGGTCTAAGTTTTGTTGGGACCTTACAGCTTACTGACCAACCCCCCCACATGCCTCCATCTGTCATTTACAGACACAAACTGCTGCACAATTTGCTTGATATCAATGAGGTCCAGTGCTGTTTGATGCACATGGCATACACTGATGTTATTAAGGCGCTGCTGGGTCATTGTCGACCTCAACCAGCATCCTATGTGAAAAAATATTACATAATTAACGGACCTATTCTACCTCACATTCAGTGCTGACCTTACTAAACAC
>JAUZNJ010098010.1:0-21562 GCA_034780135.1 Jordanella pulchra
TTCTTAAATTTTTCCAGTCTCCGTGTTGGTGTTCTGCATGTGGGTTAGCGCACTCAAACCTAAACCCATCATGACAAAAATGGCAAATTAAACTGAGGAGCAGGTGTGTGCACCTGCAGTATCTCACCTATAGCAGCATTCTGTACATACACAAATGGCTGTTTTCCATTGAGAAGTTAACAGGAACAAAAATAGTAAGCCATAAAATATCAAAAACTGTTGTCGACATCTGGAACAAAATAGTCCCAGTTGTTTAATGTGCTCAAATCAAAGGTCCTCACGTTTTCTTCTCAAACACCCCCCTGCTCCCCCATACACACACACTCAAATAGAGGAAAATCCTGCAAGACAGATCAGAGAGTGTGTGACTTCAGAGAGCTCAGGGAAAGAGAGAACTAGAATCCACCACGATACAACCGTTGCTCTGGGCTTTGAACATAAAGTTCACACACTCGAGGAGAATGTGTCTGAATGTGTTTGCACCAATGAGAAAATGAGAGAGAGAAATATGTGTGTGTGTGTGTGTGTGTGTGTGTGTGTGCACCTGCAGGGTACATGCTAATAACATGCACCACTGATGTGCACACAGAGATAAACCAACACACCGTGTGCAAGCCCGAGTCCATGCAGTGTCCCAGATTACACCATCTATCAATTTACATACAAACCCATCTATCAACATGTCTCCCCTCCGTCTGCCCAATGATCTATCACTGGTCTTAGGTTGAGCAGAGAGGTTTGAGTCAAACAGGGGAACCAGAAAAGAGGAAGAGAAGAAAAATATTCAGGATACATTTTTATGCTTTGATAATTCAGTGACATAAAAAGTTAGCTGTTGTTTAGATACTATTCATTACCTTTTAAATTTTTTTAAACCATGTCCAACTTGTTTCTTTGTTTGAATGGTTTACATCTTATACAACTGTACAAGTAAGCATGGAAATTAATTTAATATTCTTGTTGTAGCAAACAATGAGAGCAGTTCTTTCATCAGCTATTTTATAAAACAGCAGTCAGCTTTTATAAACGAACAAAAAACAAAAACATACCTGGGCATTAAAGTTCACTTAAGGTGTTTCATTGACTTTTAAATTTGACGTTATTCCCTGGCACTTATTAATTTATTTCTGAAACATGTTTTCTGGCCATGGATGTTCAGCACATGATGTGAGGTAATGAAGGCAACTGCAAACATTTTCTACATTAATCTCTTGATGTACATCCCGAAAGCAAAGAAAGCCTTGGAAAAGTGTTCAAATGTCCCATTCAAATAAGTTCAGTCCTCAGTCATAATGAGTAAGGAGGAGATCCCAGAAGCGATGCTGCCAGGGGTTTGCCCTCTATAGGAGCCCTCTAAGCAAACCTTGACCACATATGACTTAAAACATGTGTCACATGCATAGTAAGTTTCTAAGATACTTTATTGGGATGAAAGAGACCAGAATTTCCCCTGGAGTGAAGAAGCAGAAGAAGGGTCATTGGTGATGCCTATTAATTATGCTTTTTTCCCCAAGGACCATAATCTGACACATGGAAGATTGGCTCCACCTTCTTCCTGCTGTCATACGGGTGGAATGCTATCGACTTGGTAGGCTAGAAGCATATGTTGGTGATAAAACCCTTTGATAATAAACAGGCCTTTGTTGACATATGGCTTCTGAGATTATAGATAGATGGGATTCCAAGCCAGTCCTCAGAAAACACAGTGATGATTTGATAATGGACCTAAAGAAGACGACAGGTAATTCTAAAATGTCTTGCCTAAATGGTCTTTAACTGTAAATTGAGGGACGATGTGTTCAGTAGGATGTGATTTAGTACTTGAAGGCAGGGGAGCAATACGTCAACCAGAGGGAATTAACACTCTCCTTCTCAGGAGGTAAATGTGTCACTATTGATTTTTGTTTAAGTCCACAACAGTGAATGAGGAGATGAATGCACCATCACATGCACTCCACACCAGGACAATTTAGAAATGGCTGATGATTATGACGCATTTCAGGTTGTCAAAAAATTACACAAAGGATTAATTTCCCAGTGAAAAACAGAAACAGTGGAGGGGAAAGAGTAATTAATAATAATGGCCAAGACTTCAGAGCTTTATAAGCACCTCTTGGTATTCAGTGAGTGTCATGCCAAGAGCACTGCAATAATTTAACATTTTATTTCATTCAACATTTCATTCCTTTTTTCCCCAAACCCACATTATAGTAATGAACTTTAGGTACTCTTTTGGTTTTCCCTATTTAAGATGATTAGTAATTGTTTCTGTTAACCTTTGTACTTGTACTCTTCCGCCCGTGCTTATCTTGGGCTGGGTTACAGTCTCAGGAGGTATGCCCAGACTTCCCTGTCCCCAGATGACTCCCTCCGGGTCTTCTGGGGCTCCTCCTGGTGGGACATGCCTGGAATACCTCCTGAGGGAGACATTCAGGGTGCTCCCAGAATAGATGTTTGAGCCACCTTTGATGAACTCCTCTCTGAGCGGCTCTACTCCTAGCTCCTCACCCATCTTCTAAGGGTGTGCGGCCACCTTGCAAAAGAAGCTTATTTTAGCCGCTTGTATCCAGGATCTAATTTTTTCCATCATGTCTAATATTTTATCACCAAAGGTAAAAGGAAAATATACCAACTGGTAAATCAATACATTTTTTGGGCAGCCACACTGATCCATCTGTTGAACTCCTGCTCCATTCTCCCCCTCAACTGTGAACAAGACCCCAATAAACTTAAACTTTTCCACTTGAGGCAGAAACTCTCTTCCAAACTGAATAGGGAAAGTCACCAAGAACCACGGACTTCGACTAGGAGGAGCTTATAATCATCCCAGCCGCTTTACACCTAGCGATGAATCGTCCCTGCTCATGCTCTAGGTCTTGGCTGTAGGAAGCCAGCAAAACCAATTCAGCTGCAAAAAGCGGAGATAAAATCCACTGGTCCCCAAACCAAGCCTTTAGCTGTGCCAGAAATCCTGTCTATGACAGTGATGAACATGACCAATGACAGAGTGCAGCCCTGCAGGAGTCCAACATGCACTGGTAACAGATCCAACTCAATGCTGGCAACATGGACCAGACTACTGCTCTGGATGGCCACGATTAAAGGGCCCCTGAGTCCTACTTCAGGAAGCGATGATTGGGATTTATTATGGATTTCAATAATTGGACTAAATGATCTATCAGCTGTAGCATCAGTCAAGAGAATGTGGGTGAATAAATTCAGATGGGGATAAAACAAAGAAAGCTTTAAAGAAAGAAAGTAGTATAGTATTACATTTTGTCTATTCGAAAGGAGCCATAAATAACCCTACATCGTACAAAAAGGACAAACTTAAACAGAAGGTTTTATTACTTTTTACAGGTCAGTTCTATGGTGTTGCCTTCAAACAACAGGATATCTGCCCAGCCTAATGCCCCAGGGACTCTTTAAAACAGAACCAGACGCTGTCTATCTTCATGTGTTTTACAGACTTAACAAATGCAATTACATCCTTTTTTGATTGGAGGGATCCATGCAGGCTAATTTTAATACATTTTCCATAAATATCAAGCAGTAGTATGCTCACTGCTGCTTGGCATTCAGCCTGTATTTAATTTAGTGCTTCTCTTTAAATGCCAGATTTAGCCAGTTTACTAGAAGCAGGTTCAGTTTTTGAAGTGATGACATGTTTGCTGTTGCAGAAGCAGAGGTAATATGGAAGCATTGGTCAACAGTGTCTTGCCACATTTCATGCCTGGATTATTTTTCTACACAGTCACACTCTTCGATATGTGCTTGTATACACACATATTGCTGCAGGGCGCATACTAATAACATGCAATGCAGAATTAACCCTTAACTGAGCATGTTTAAAGTGTATGCGCTGATACAAAAATTCAGCACATAAACAATCACAAACACGTGTTCTGAGCATGTGAGCTTGGGGTTGAGGTTGTGGGGGGCACATGACAGGTGTGTTTTACGCTTTTCACACTCAAAACAGCTCCACCCATCAAGCCTCTCCACCAAATCCACCCCTACCTTCTTTGCTGATTACAGGGTGAACGTAAAAGAGATCAAGTAACAGGAGCAACTTGTAGGAAATGCTAGATATCTTCACAAACACATACACAAGGTCTGAAAATGTGATTGACAGCTCCCTCAAGAACTGGAGTGAATAATTCAGCGCAGCGTGACAGACCGACAGACAGGAGAGCATACAGGGCCTGAATTGAAAGGAACACAGGAACACATGCGAGCAGACAGACAGCTGTGCATCATAAAAACCTCCCTCCAGGCACAGTTTTATTCATAATCAATAACTTTACTAAATTTTACATAAACCCGTGTGCATTTACGCTGCAGGGACTTTGAATACTTTAAGAGAAATGTTATGAAATTCTGTGCATTTATTTGGCTGCTGCAGGCCACCACTAGGAAAACAAGCTGTGAGACATCCAACCAAACACATAGACAAGACATGCATGTGCATACACATATACAGCATACTGCGGTTTAAGAAACCTCAATTAGCAGCAAAAGTCAGCCAATTAGCCAGGGCAGAAATGCCTATTAAAATCACTTCCAATAACCTACTGACTTTTTTCAGTTTTAGCTGCACATCCAGTCTGTAATCATTCTGTTTTTGCAGGCTGTACATAAAATAAAAAAGCTTTAACAAATTTATTATTCACAAGTAAAGTGAAAATGTAGCCGGTATATACTCCATAAAAATAAAGTAAAATTAAAAGATTTATATTAAACACATAAAACATGATCTACAATGGCTGAGACATTAAAATTTAGAGTCAAATCATCACCAACTGTTCGGCTATCAGAATATTAGTAAGATAGAAAACCTGTTTTAGTTTCAAACCAGACAAATCTAAAAGTCTAGTTTGTAAATTTTTTAAATACTTGTTAACATAAAGATTTGTTCTCTGTATGGAGAAAAAACTCAGAAGTTAAAGGTACCCTTAGATAGAGGCAATAATGCAATAATAAGTGCTTACATGTTAGTAAAAGCTAGCAATCAATAATGTGGTATCTCTGGCATTAATGGTCTCCTGGGTTGGCTTCTTCTTTTGTTTCTCCAATCAAATAGCCCTTTGAAAAATATAACAAACTTTGCTTCAGTGGTAAATGGCCTTTATATCTGTGAAGGTTCTCAGTCGTCCAGGTCATCGTCAAGCTTGGAAAGTTCACTTTAAGCAACTGGACATTAATCTGTCTTCCCCCTTCCCCTGATTCTTTTGTTACACCAACAGCATATTAATCTAAATGCTCCCCAGCATCAGTTAGAACTGAAGATGCCTCTTTTTTGCTAGACCAGATGCAAACTGCTAACACCTGTCTCCATCTCTTTGGGAACTTTCTCTTTTTATGTCCTACTGTTTTTGCCATATTCTGGACATTTTGGTTTGCCCCATAGTCATTTACATAGGTGACCTTTTGTTTTCAGCTTATTTGTGTGTATTTTTAATATTGCCAAGTAGCTACATAGTTGATTTCTCATTTTTTAGTTCCGTATTATTGGATTGATTCTGTTAATTCCTTCTTTGTGTTTCTCTTTTTCTTCCCCTTAGTTATTGTCCCTCAGCCAGAGCCATCAGAGAGGTTCTATTAGCTTGTGTCTGTTTGTCCCATTTTCAAGCCCTTTTGTTTGTTCTTGTTTGTCATTAGGTTCTTTTAGTTTGCTTCTTGTCTCCATGCTTGGTTTCTGTTATGTAAGCTTATCATTATCTCTGTTAAATAATTCAAATTCAACATGCTGCTTCAGGGTGTTTGTCTGCACCCTGACCCAGAACATCAATCTTTGACAGAGGGATTGTGGAGCTGATACCAGCAACTAATCACAGTAAGATCTACAAAGATTGTTCAGATCATTTCTCATTGTTATGAAATAATTGCCCATCTTCATCTCACCCATCATTAAACCTTATGGTTGGGCAGCATAAGGTATCTAAAAAAGTTGGTCAAATCAGAATTAGCCATCTTCAGAACCTTTTTTTTTTCCAGTTGGGGATTTTGTTTTATTTGAGCTACGAAGTTATTACCAGCAAACTGCTTAAATATTAGGGGGGGAAAGATCTTCAAATGATTAAATTAATTGACACCCCTCAGATCATTCAAAATCCCCAGAAACCAGTAGCTTATTGCTGAGTGACAGACCCTGAAATCTAGATGAACAGGAAGAGCAATAATTACTGAGTCACTTCATTTGTGAATGAACTAGAGACAACCCTTCCCCTGAACACACACACACACACGCATGCACAAATCTAAAGGATTCAGCTCAGTAAGCAGCAGGGAGGCTGCCATTTAGCCACTCTGTCTGATTATTAGCCAAAGCTGGACTGACTCAACCAATAGTCAGACCACCTGAGCTGAGTGTTTATTTGGAACTTGTTCAATCAGTCTTCTGAATGTCTGATTGATCTTTTCTGGCACAGAGGGTAACCAATTGGACAATCCAGTAAAAATACACAGAGAAACCACTGCAGTGCGTCTTGCGGACTGTCAAAATCCTAACAGGACCTATGGAGGAGCTCGGTCAGTCTGTCCATCTGCTGGTTCAGACCTATATAACTGTCTAACACAGCAAGAATATAGCTTTAGAAACAGTCATGCTAACTCCTGGTCTTAAGATTTTAGTTTTTTTAATTGAAGTTTACAAAAAGCAATGTGCTACACGTGTGATACACATGCATGTCTTGTCTGTGTGTTTTGTTGCCATTTGGATGTCAACAGCTTGTTGTCTTACTGTTGATGATATGAGAGAAGGAGGATTTCCACTTTAATTCACAAAACTATCAAAGCAAACAGCATTTTTCATGACCTATAGTTTTTGACTTACATTTATATGAGATAATATTTGTGAAGGTAAAGCTCTAGAGATTTATATTCATCTTTATATAAGCGACCAAAGAGCAAAAGCATGACTCTTGTGATCAGTGCTGTTTGCAAAGGACGGCATGAAACATTTACTTCTCCAGAAATTTGGTGTTAATCTCATTTCAGGGAAAGAGAATTTGTCAAAGGTGACCTGCTGCTCTGTTCCTTCTTTGCAGAAAGAGACAGGGAGACAAAGATGGTATAACTAATTCTTCTAGCAGTAGGAACCTTTGTAACATTACAATAATGAAATGAAAATGGACAGTTTTGATCAAATTGTTAAAAATGAAGCCATTTTTTAAAATATAAAGACAGTTTAATCACTTCACATCCAGACCGTAAAAAAAGCTTAAAATTATTTAAAACTGAGCATTAAATCTGTTGCCAAAACACTTTTGGTGACGGTTGACTATCATCCTAAATAACATAGGGGTACTTTATAAAATTGAAGGCAGATTTAGAAAGACATCTTAATAAATGTTGGAGTTTTTTAAGTCCAGTTTTAAGCATTTTCAATATTAACCCATAAAGTTTCTCTTGTGAAAAAAGGTGAAAGTAACACCTTTACAACATCTGTGTACATCTAAGAAGGGTATCAGTACTTCAGACCTGGAGAAAACATTTTCTCTGTCACTTTGATGTCTGTTGTGTTAGTAGCTGAAATTGCGAGTAAAGACTCCAGCGAAAATGTGAAACTAAATGGAAATTTCTCACACCTGTCAACTACGTGTTTGCAGCAGTAAATCATTAGCACTATCAGCTCTTAGAAATAAGCAGCTGCAGTTGAAAGGTGAAAGTTTTTTTTTAATAGAACAAATACCAAGAGCCTTCTGATGACAGAGGATCACTGTACCTTTTACAAACATATAATTATAATAAGTGATGTTTACTTTCGATCATTTTGAGAAGAACACCAAGTTAAGACCTCTGATTTTATCTAAGCAAATATGAAGTCACAACATTAATCTAACTATACCTAATTAGGCCTGAAATATGGAATTTGTTTCTCCTGATTTTAGGCTTTAGACCAACCAACTTTAGTTCCAAATTGACTAAACTAATTATAAGCAAACCAAAACACATGCAGACCCATTTGTTTTCTATATACAAAAGCCTGGAAAACCTCCAAAGGGAGACATTCAGTAGATGTTCTGACCAAATGCCAAAACTTTTCTGACTTCTTTTGATGTAGAGGAAAGGAAAAAAATCCCACTAAGGTAATGTAGAAATCCTGTCCTCCCATTTCAAGATCCCCCACAAATGACAGAGCTTCTCAGCTGAACTGCAGCAGCTCCACAACAGTTCACTTTAACTGTACTTTTAGTTGTGATCACCACATCATGGCAATAAAGATTTAAAACATAGATGGACTGGTATATTTAAGAGGTTGCTTCGTGAATTAGTTTGGGATTTTTTGCAATGAGAGACTAAAGCAAGGCCAATATTAATGCAGACTAGATCCCAATCCATCTATCAACCTGCTGTTGTTCAACCTTTACTCAAGAACAAGGCACTGGCATATTTGAAATCCTTCAATTGATGCAAAGACCTGAAGGCAGAAGTCCGTTTTCTTATGGTTAGTAACCAGGTTAGTAACCTGATTCCTATCCTGCTTTCTTTGCTTTGTCTGTAGAAAAAGCAAGAGAACAGAACTTGGCTTAAACACACCAACAAAACCACATTTTCATCAGTAAACAGAGATTATGTGGTTTGACCAACTCAGAAACCATGAAAACACAGTTTTGTAACCCTGCTTTTGTTGCATTAGATTTGAAATATTTCATTAAGCTGGAATTTCTGCTTTCCAGCTAATGGAAGATCAAATCTAACCTCCTCATCTTTTCTTTTTTACTGGTTTCAACTTAGCATTTTGCTAAGATGCTGAATTCTCTGGACATAAGATGCTCCATCTCTGTACCTAGCAGCTAAAAAGTCAGAAAATTAGCATTTTACCTATGCTGTTAAAGCAATAAGCTAACAGCTCACCTCCAGCAGGTTTCAAGAATGGTGGTGAGGATAAAAATCATCTTTGAATGTACCGTCAAAAGAAGATATGAGAAAATCAACACTTATATGAGATACATACTTTGATGCGGTCATTAAAAATGGTAAGAAAAGTTGGGTAAATGGGTCCCTATTCATCTATGGGAGAGCAAAATTATAATGTGGCTACATTTGGTCTATTAAACTAACCATCTGTTTATGATTTTACAGCTGGTTTCCTTGCAGTTTGGTGTGTTAACACAGTGAGGCTTGCAAGCAGATGATAAAAGTTAAATACTTAGATCAATTCTTGTGATTCTTCAAGCCCCGCCTCAGCTAAAGAATTACTGCATTTCCCATGATGCCTTTTGAGGAACTCAGATAAAGAAACATGACCTTGATACTTTTCACCAGCAGAGTTTTAAAAGTAGATTGAAAAAGGCGATAAACAGCAGAGAGGAGGCTCTCCTACTGAGTTGACCTTGATTCACAAACCTCCACCTCAATGCACTGAAGGATCTATTTTGCTCCTGTGGCTGTGAAATATCAGCCTGTATCTCTAAAGAAGGACTTTCTGCAGTGTGATTTTTGAACAGCGTGAGAGAAATAACAGCTTGACCTAAAATTCTTCTTTAGATCAAAAAACGGCAACAAAAATCCTGTATGCTGACTGATGGAAAGCTGTGGAGATTTTTCTAGCGAAACATCCTGGAACTGCTTCTTTGTATGACAACAAGAGAAATCAAAGCAAATCAGCAAACATACCATGAAAATAATTGGGGACCTGCAAAAGTCTGACTGATCACTGGAGACAGTGTTCAGATGTTTGGAGACACCAGATATGTATTATACCTTTCTATTTAAAAGCACACATAAACAACAACACTAAAAGAAGGTTGAGTCATACTGTGCAAAACTAAGACAGTTCTGTGTCTCAGATGTGATGTTTTGGTGCAAGGTGTGTTCAGGAACTCCAGAGCATAAGGAAAAAGATGTTGTGAAGACACTGACTGTAGCTGGTTATAGAATATCTGAGTTTGAGAAGAGGCGAGATTTCAGTCTATCACAGAACCAACAAACTATTGAACCGCTGGCATGCATCACAAAAGCACAATTCTGAATCTCAAATAAACCCAACATGCATCCTTTCCTTTGTTGTCATTTTGTGATCAATCCAAAGTATTCAAAGAGAGCAGAAAAAACACACTCAAAGGCTTTGCTTGATTGAACAAAGGATCTTCCTGCTGTAAGAAAATTCATAAACAAATTCTCAAAACCATGAAAACAGGACAAATTCATGGACTTCAGAATGGAGACATATGGGCATTGTCTGATGAGGACATTAACACTGCTCCTCTAACGACATTGGAGACTATAGTATGCATGAATGAGCTTAGTTTAACCGATCACTAGAAGGGCTAAAAAGGTAAAGCACAGCTGGTACAACGGTCTGGGTCTGTACGTGTATGTTCAGGAAAAGGGATTCCTGGAAACATCCACTATAGTGTGGAGACTCACAGACAGAGCTTTAAGTTATTGCACACTAGAAATCCCACATCTGCAACATTCAGTCAAAAAACTTTCAATGTATGAAACTTAAAGATGGAAGCAAAAGAGATGCAAAGGATGTGGATCTCTGCTCTCAAAACCCATCTGAACGGTGGATGTACCAAAATGTGTCCAGGTATCTGACAAGCTGTGTTTGCCTATTAACTAACTGACGTCATATAGAAATAAATAAAACGCCTGGCAAAATACCCAGAAGTGAGAGGGGAAATAAAATCTAAACAGCACTGAAGGGAAACAATCACAGAGGGGAGTTTTCACCCCACTCCCACATGTGCTTATCTTTGAAACTCTGCTGCTGGATATCAGAACAGTAAACCAGATCTAACTCTCCCAGCAGCAAGTTCCACATTTAGCCCGACTCCTCCAGCTCTCAGCTCCTTATTGTGTCTCATTAAAGCTGTTCATTACGGACTCTGCATGTGATTATAGGACTCCCTCATCTTCTATTTTTGAATACGCTGATGCAACGCAAATCTTCATTTAATGATATCCTGTTTCTGGATTTCTCTAACTATAGAGATTGAGCCGCAGCACCTATTTATCGTCATCAGTACTTTAAATGTCATCTCGTTACTCTTCAATATATCAAGATCAAATGATTTGAACAGTGACTTCATGTTATTTTGAAAGCTTAAGTTGTAATCACTCAACAGAAAGCAGCTGGAGTACCAGCACCTGTGGCGGCACACCTAGGTTTGATTCTCCAAAAACACATTTTTTCTGTTAAACCTTCATATGTTTTTTGCATCAAATGTTAATGTGAGGTGAGACTGACCAACTTAACTGTAATTTGGTTTTATATATTTTAGGTTTTCTGTGTGTTTTTTCTCACCCTTAGCATCGTACCTACTTGGACTCCTATGTCTCACTCCTTTATAAAAAGCCTCAAAGTATAAGATAGTTAAATAAACATATCCAAACCAGTGATGGTGAGTTGTCATATTATTTGTTGTAATTATAAGAAGAAGCATAGGGGAAGTGATGCCGTGATAAAAAATATTGTATTTGTCTGTTTCTGATTTTTCCCAATAAATCTGAACCAAACATAATTATTATATAAGATAATTTAAGCTGCATAGAATTTGAACTCTTTATTATTTTAATTCTATACTGAAAAGCCTCTCGAAACACAAAACATACAATTCAAAACTTCTGCATTTGTTTATACACTCATTTCTTGTTCACTTCATAGTTTTAATCTTACCTTATCAAGCAGGTCAGTGTCTTTCCAACTTTAATGGATAAATTACTCAGTTAACTTATCTGAATTTTTAAAATACGTGTGATAACAATTCAGAAGAACTAGTCTACCATACTGAGGCCGTACTAATGTTTTAGTCTGAAATACGTTTGTGAAAAAGAAAATCTAAAAAAAAAGTAAAAAAGTAAGCATGGAAGGTGTTTTGTTGAAACAGGCAGAGGAAGGATGCAGCCCAATGAGATAGTTTCTTTCAGTATCCAGTGTCTGTGAATGATTCTTTGCACTGAGGGAGCAGATGATGCCAAAGGCTTTGAGAAAAGGGGCCAAATAGCTTCATTGTGATTTATAAAACTTGCTAGTTTAACTTTTTGAAAATCTTTTTCGCTTCTAAAAAAGATTTGAAACCTCGCTTGAAGAAGCATTGTTTTAGTAGCTTTATGAACCTGCAGGAGATGATTTACAAATCTGAAAATGACTTTTACTGCCTAACCAACAGCAGGACTGCTACATTCTTTTTTGTTTTTAACTAGCATCTCAACACTTATTTGGAACCCTGGCAGAATAGGTTAAAAAAAACTTTAGAATAAACTCAGATTTTATTGCAGATGATCTGGTTTTAAAAGACTGAAAAAGGGAACAGTTTTGGTAATTTCATTTATTAAAGTGATAAACAAAATCATCAGCACTCCTTCTGGTTTTACTTTGCACCATCACTTCTGTCAGTATGACAGTAGCAATTTTTCTCCTAAACTGGTGCATACAGATGCAGGAATTTTTGTCCATTTCTCTTTAAGCATAAAGTGATTTTCTCTGTAACCATCCTTTGTTTGTTGCAAAAACAAACAAACAAAAAAAAACACATAAGGTTTGTGTTTCTGAAAAGTTTAATCTAAGTCTCACTGAAGCAAAGCATGCAGCTATAGTTAAAGTCTCAGCATCAAACCCTATGTTTGCACTTCCGATGGTAGGAGAGGTATGTCCATGGTATGTCTCCAAACCAACCAGTTAGCATCTTGATCTAACTGTAGAAGTTTAATTATTTTTCCTTAAGACTTTTTCTTCTAGAGAATTATTTTAGAATAAAAGATTTGATTGTTCATGTATTTCAGTTAGATAATCATAATGCAATCACAGTTTAACACACTGCTTTGACTGGCTGCTGTGTCGGTGTGTCTGAGTGTGTGTATTTGTTTGCTGAGGGTGCTTTCATTTCTCAGTAGACATAATATGACAAAGTATTATCTCAAATATGTTGGGTCAATGAGTTTTACATTTGGAAAGTGCAACGGAAATTTATTACAAGTGATATTGGGAACAGAGTAAACTAGAAGAAATTACTGGATAAAGTTCTTGAAGGCTATCTTTCACAATAAGCAGAGTAAAAAACAAAGAAACGACAGACTGCACTTTCAGGTGATCCAATGTAGCATGAACTAGTGGTTTGGAGGAAGGAGGGAGGATTGGCTGTAGGGTATTTGACATGCAGTTTATTAGCGGAACTGAAGAGAGGGGCATTATTAACATTTAAATTAAATGCAGTTTCTCAAGGCAGGGGTCTAAAACTCCACTCTTCTGAAGGCAGTGTCCTGCAGCTTTTGGATGCATCCCTGGTCCAACGCACCTGAATCAAACACCTGCATTACTTGTTTAGCATGTAATGAATGCTGCTAATTAGCCTATTATTATATTCAGGTGCAATGATGTGGGTGTACATCTAAAAACTGCATGACATCAGCCTTTGGAGGCAGCATTTTAAGACTCCTGCTTAAGGCCCCTCAACACTGTCTGAGTGCATCTTCCTTGACTGTGCTGAATTTTAAGCACAGGACTATAGAGAACCCTACCTCCGGGGATAATCCTCAGTGGATTTTGAGCAGTTTTTTGACTTTTTCTTAATTAGGAGCATACTATTTTTTTCTTTATTTTTCTTTTTAAAGATGTAAAGTTAATAGTTTTCTTTAAGGGACTTGGTTACAAGCTTAGAACCAAAAGATTCAGACAGATGGCCTGTTTTTCTAAAACATTGAAAGACAGTCCTTGCCCTGAAAGGTTTGCAACCTTTGAAAAAAAATCTGCAAACTAAATATCTCTAACTGATCACAAATATGCAAGGTTGGACTCATTTAAAAACAAAATCAGATTTAGGAGCTAAGTCGACTAATTCCCAATCTAATTCAGAGCAAAACCAACACAGAAGAGGATCAACATAAGTAAGATTTAAAAACATTGAAAAAAAGGATCATGGAAACTGGATGGAAGGTAGCCTACCTCAAGAGGTGTGGAGAGCACACAGGAAAAGAGAAAGTGAAGAAATCTGCAGATCATTACAAAACCCAGCATGCAGAAAATTTACCATGAAGCATGAAAATACGACTCTACAAGAAAATAATCTGTAAGCCCCACTAAATATTTTCACAACTTAAATGAGAAAGAACAAATTTTAAAAATGCAACACAAAAGTATTTCCAGTCGTTAGGTTGAAGACTTTCAGTGTGAACCTATAAGGTGTGTTGTGATTTTACATCCTGTTTTAAAGGCAGAAACAGTTAAGAGTAGCATTTATATATATCCCTGAAACACTTTTCGTGTTTGGATAATCATTTCATAAGTTCCGATCCAAAATGCTACTTATTATGGAAGGGAAAAAAATTAGTACCAACAGAAAACAATTCCACCCAAAGAAGCAGGGGGTGGAGGAGCTCTAAACCACAGAGCTCCTGTCAACATATCTAGACCATGACATATGGGAGCTGTGGAGAGGGAGAGATGCTCCCAGTAGAGCTCAAGCAGCTATATACATCCGTCCAGAATCAGTCACCACCAGAGCAGGAATGGCAGCTGGACAAAAAGGTTTAGTCTAGGAGACAAATGGGCTCTGGGTGGGGGGTTCTATCTCTTGACGATCTAGTCGGGTTCTTTACATTCCTGTCACCGTATCATTTCGGCAGTATGTCGGAGACAGATAAACACTTGGAGCTCCCGCAGACACACGTATTTATAGGTTAACCAAAGAGCAGAAGCTGTTCAGAATATGATTCCTGCATCTACATCCCGCACCTTAATTTAATACAAACCAATACTGATGCACACACGCGCACGCTTGGAGCACGCTTGGACACAGATACGAGCACACCCCTCTTGTTCTGCACACCTCCGGAGCGGTCTTACCTCCACACTTGCCCCAGCTGCAGCACGTGAAGCACGGTTTGAAAAACCCACATACAGATGGTACAACATCTCCGAGGGGAGCCGGCTCTCCCCGCCGCAGCAGTCTGGCCAGAGGACGTATACACCGGGGTAACATTCGCGGCATTCACCGCTGCCGCGTTCGCACCGCGTTGGTCGCTGTCCTTGGTGCTTAAAGTGCTGTCGCCCGCTGTGGCATCGGCGCCTGCCGCGCCTGCCGTCGCCACGCTGCCCCCACTGGCGCTGGTTGAACCTTCTCCGCCGCTAAGATCCGAGTAGTCATAAACGAACCACCTGAAACTCAGCACCTGCACGACAGCGGAGGGCACCACTACAAAGACAAGAGTCAAGCCGAACCACCAGTATTTCCCTTTCAGGTAGTAATCTGCGGCCAGCCACAGGTCGGTCGCTCCGTCGGAAAAAAAGACTAGCAGGGCGCAGAGCACCCAGCAGCAGTCCAGGAGGGTGTAGGGTTTCCCACCGGCGGCGGTGCAGCGGGACCGGGCGGTGGGGTTCCCCGGCTCCGAGAGGCTCCTGGGCGTGTTGTCATCTTCCACAGACACCGCTGCTCCATCCGACTTAGCGGCCATGTTGGTTAGGATAGGAGAGAAAGACAGGGAAAGAGGTGGGGAAACAGGAAAGAAAGGGAGGGGGCTGTAGCTGTGTGCAAGAAAGAGGGAGTGAGAAAGATTACATCATAACTAGCCTCATCATCAGCCAATAATTGTGAGGTCCCATAACTAAGAGCGCCGTTAACACCGTGTCACCAGCGAGATGTTTTCAGGTCATCCAGCGTGCAGGCGGACAAATGTATATATTTGCAATCCACCGGGAGACGTTAGTTAATCCATCAAGAAATGTTTGCCAGTTTTCGGATCCTCTCTCTGCAGCGTGCTGCAACGCACATGACGACACCACCAACTTCTCAATATAGCACTCAAGTCCAGTCCATCAACCGTTTACAGACTCTCAAATAATCACTGGAACCCGTCTCCTGTTAAAGAAGGAAAAAAATGAAGAGTTTTTTAGAAGTTGCTGGCAGAGGTAGGTTGGTTAGGTTTTTCATTCAGAGTAAGAGAGACCGCATGCGGTGTGCTGCTCCCCAGTCAGACAGAGGTAAGAAATCACATGAGCTCATCGGGAAACAACTGTCTGCGGAGAGGTTGAAGGCTAAAGGCTGTTTGTCCTTTCAGTCAGGTTCCTTCTCTTGCGTGTATGCACTCAACATTAAGCACCTTCAAAGTGCACAGCCTTATTTTCACAATAAACTGTGCTTTCACTCACACAACAGCTTTGAAACAAACAGATCACAAAAAGTTCAAATAGGAGGTACAGAGCAGACATTGAACTTTAACTTAGATTTTCAGTAAGAGCAGCAGTAGTACAGCATTTTGTTTTATAAAACATGAATAACAAGTTTTCATAAAACAAATACTGAAGATCAAAGGTATACCCAAAATGATACCCAATGTATCCCAGCTTGTGGTGGGGGTCTGCCTTGCTGCTTGCCCTGACCCTGTGCATGGCCTGTGCCTGTAGTCGGGTGTGGGGACGCTGGGGTGTCCAGCGCCTGTGCTTGGGTAGCTGGTGTGCCCCACTTGACCTAAGGGGGTGGACTTCCTGGATTGTGATGGCCATAGGTAATGAAGGATGATATGGATGTGGGGGCCTGGAGGGCAGTGACTGGCTGGGGGTCAGGTTGGTCACCTACTCTGGCATCCAGGCTGGCAGGTGTGCAGTTTCCTGTGCGACGCTGTGGAGGGGCTGGCTGGCACCATTGGGGGGTTGTCCCTCCCGGAGGTGGGTCTGGGGTGGTGTTTGGGCTAGCCCTGGGCAATACACCCTTTGGTGGTGCCCCGTCCCAACCCCTCCATGGGCTTGCTGCAGTGGTCCTTGGCACTATGGCCACTGGAGTCAGACCTAATGGACTGGACCCCTTTGGGGTTTGGCCCCTCAGTGGCCAGGCTGTGGGTCCTTTTCTCTGCCCCTCATTTGTGGGTGTAGTCCTGCCTGTGCCTGCCCTCCTTGTGTGCCAGGACCTGGGATGCCTTTTGATGTCGGGGGCCAGTCTGGAACTGCCCACACCTGCTATTGAGTACATTCTTCTTCTGAAGAAGGTTTTAAAATCCTTTATACATGAGCATGCACTGGCATACACACCATATGAATTAGGTTTAGGGTGTTCATGGATACACACTAATACTAAACACTAACCTGCAGCTACAGATTTAAACCAACCTGAATAATATTGTCTAATCACCATAGATTTTGTCTTCCGCACACATGGATATCTAAGGGATACCTGCTACTCTTAAACCTTTGTTTGATGTTTACTTAGGTTGTCTGTTTTATTTTTGCTGTTATGTTCTCTGATTTCTTTCCCTTTTGTTTCATACATGTGTCGAAGCAGACTCCTAGGAGTTACTGTATATCGTCTGTACTGGCTATTTTCACTGTTTTGTTTTATTTTTTCCCCTTTTCATGCACTCTTTCTTGTCTCTATTTCTTTCTCTTAAGCTCTTATTCCCTTATACTTGGTATGGTGGCAGCAATATGCTGTGGAGTTTCTTTCCTCCAGTGGGGACAGGGAGATGCTAGGAAGCTGGATTGAGCTAAACACTTGGAAAATCTTGATGAAAACCCTATTAGAGATTAGGGCAGTTTACTCGATTCACAGTATACCATGGTATAAAAACAGCCAGTCAAGCCAGTAAAGTTTTCAGTCACACTGTTCCTGGACACTTTTTAAAAATAAATAAACCTCATCAGAGAGAGGTTGCGAGCAGTGGCAAAGTCATGACCGTTCCTGCTCATGTGTAGCTGCCAATCTTATAGGTTTTATGATGGTAAAGGAGGGGACTGCCGCGACCACCCCCACCACCCCTCTCCCCTCAGCCCTTTCAGACAGTGCACAATAGTAACATTCCTGCCCATTAAACCCATTAAGGTCACCTTTAATATAGGGATACTTCAGCTACCTCAAATGGTAAATGGCGTGTACTTACATAGCGCTTTTTCAAGTCAGAAGACTTGACCAACGCGCTTTACACTACATTCAGTTATTCTCCCATTCACACACAGACTGACACACTGAAGGTGGCAGCTGACCTGGGGCTCACTGACAGAAGCGAGGCTGCTGAAGAAGAATGATGGCTACAGCCTGGAGGAAGAAGGTTGCCCCATTAATGTAGAGAATGGCAGCCAAAGGAAGCTAATGTGATGATCTTCAGGAGCATCCCGCGTTGCTATTTTTTAAAATGGGGTTATGCATTCATGAAACAGGTATGGTGATTATATTGTTCATAAGTTGTCAACAAAAGTGCTTTGGCTTGTGTATTTTAATTTTAAGTGAAATGTGAAACTCCTGTGTAGTTTGAGATACTCATTTTATATTTATGCGTTCATACTTGTAATTTCTATTGCTTCTAAAAGTGAACTAAAAACAGTTTTCACTCTCATTTCAAGTTAACTGTGACAAAAGAAATTATGCTGAAGAGTAGCCCACAATCTAAGAAGCACGTTTTGCTTTCTCTTTTTAAATTGAAGTATTTCAAAATAACACAATAATGTTGTAATATTTTTGCTTAAGGTTCTTATACCATCAGAATATCATACCAGCCCATGAGATTGTATAGAAATATATTTAGATAAATACTTTTGAAGAGATCATACCAATATTACTACTGTTTTGAAGGCCATAACAATAGATTGACCAATCTGACTAAATTAATTATTTCTAAATGTCTTTCTTCATTGACATGTGTAACATATGTGAATAAGATATTTTCTTAAATTTACATGGCCTCGAAAAATTGAAGTAACTCCATATAGCCCATTTGCTTACTGTGATTAGGAGAAGGTTTTAAAGGTCAGTTACCACTTTTCACTCATTAATAAGTCATTCAGATATAAAGGTGGTGGCATACAGAAGAAATCCTCATACAAAGCAATTTATAAAGACATAATTACACAAATAAGGCAACGTACTCTCAAGCTTTACTTGCAGAAGAGCATTGCCCTTTTCACGCATTGACTATCTCTTTACATATAGCAGTTCCAATTCTGGAACTGGTGCCAGACCAGTAACTTAAAAAATACAAGATACTTTCCTTTTAGTATCTGGCTCTATAAAGTGCTTTTTTTGATTCTAACAAGGAAGTGATGCATATAACTGACAAGACACAAAGTAACTGGCCTGTTTATAGCAGCGAGCATGCTAATTGATAAGGTCCCATAAACTCTGGGCAGAATAGGCAGTAAAAATCTGTGGTGACTTACTGCTCTTTGCTTCACTGACCTCAATAAACAAATCAGCTGCTGTGCTTCCACACCGGGGCGATGCAGAGCTTATTGGAGCTAGGGCCAGTCTAAAGGCCTGCGGATCAAGATGTGACATCCAGTTTGTTCCATTGAAGCTATCCATCTATTCAGAAAAGTTTACCATCTGTCATATCTGCACTGCAAAGATTGGAATAAAAGGTCTTTATAACAATTAAGATTGTTTTCAGTGGTGAGCTAATGTTTAAATTTAGGGTGTTTTTTTTAGACAGCGCTTTTTAGTCTACATGAAAAGTTTATTAGATTTTACTTCATGTATTGAAACACTAGATCTGAATTAAGAATTTAATCTTTTTTTAGATTTTTTAGATGATAAGTACAATTTGTATTTAAATTAATGGACTTTATGAGAAGAGGTTAAGAAACCTAAATAGAGACATGTATGTAAATTGGAGATCTTCTGATTTTATTTAATATATATTTCTCGCCCCTTGGACATATCCAAAGCTCATTTTCTGAATAAGTTGGCCTGATTTGTAGGTTGTGAACAACATGGGGTTCAGTGTCTTGCCAACAGACACTTTGAGACGGAAAAGCTGGAATTGAGCTGACATATATTATTTTCTAATTTTTTTGTTTACCAAAAAAGGGAACAATACATTTTTTCCTTTCTTAACTAATTTAGCAAGCATAAATTCAAAGCTAGCCTACAAAAGTTGGCCACTGAAGTCTAATTAAACAATGGAACTAAATCTTTAATAAATGAAATGGCAAAGGGGTTGTTCAGTTATAAATAGAATGTATAGAGTTGGATGAGAAAGCAAACTATAGCTACAGATCCCAGCATGCATTGTAGCTCTGACTTCACAGAATAGGTGATCCGTTTCAATTTATATGACACTCTTCTGCAGTTCCTCTGGAAATTATGCTAAAAAGCACCTCTGTACTTGATTGTTGCAGCTTGCTGGTAAGTTTCAAACTATTTAACTTTCCTTACTTTCCTTCAAAGATGAAAACTTATCAGAAAATCTAATCCTGGACAGAAAACCAATAGGTTTTATAATCTAAACCTTCAATCTAAGACTGTGGTTGTAGTAGCTTTGCAGAAAAACCCATGTATGGTTTTCCAAGAAGTCGGTTGAATGCTATTCATTACATTACTTCCCCTTTGGTCGAAAGGCATAAAGGTCAAAGCTTTATTGATCTTGAGTTGCTCAAGGATGTATAATTAGAAACCCAGCTGTTCCTGGCTAGGAGCAAGTAAACTTGTTTATTTTACACTGATGCTTTTAGGTTTCCGTGAGCTTGGGCACGAAATGTTAGGTTAGAAGTAGTGCAGTCCCTGACCACCACTGTCTGCTTGAACATGAGCTGAGTGTGTTTCTATTTAATTGCAGTTGAGAGTTCTTTTTGCTCTTACACATACTTTTTACAGGAAGAACTGTTCTTCTTGAACTGGTTCTGTTGAAGTGCCCTTGAACTTATGTGTTTTGGCATAAATGTCTGTTTTGAGTAGTTTTGGGAATGCAGACTATTCATTAGCAGTTAGCTTTACACAATGCAGAAGGAGAGCATGGTAGCAAGAAAGGGGAGCTTTTTTATCTACGTGAGCTAAGTCTGTGACTACAGAGTTTTGCTTTTAATGTACAAAGAGAACATAAACAAAACCAGTTTATGAGTAGCAGGGCCTGGTCACTCTGTGGAAAAACAGTGGTTTACAAAGTGCTTTTATTAGGGTATGTTTAGCATTTATCTACTATTATATAGATAGTAGATAATTAGTATAGAGTAAGTTAATTGTAAATAAATGGTTTTAGAAGCCGAAGAGGCTGTTATCAACGGTAAGCTGCATATTATCAGCCATAAGAAGCCTACTACTTTCTGTTTTGTCATTCTAGAAGGTAGAGGAGGCAAAGTCTGAAGCCATTCTATGGGACTGATAACCACTAATAATAGCCATTTAATGGTCTGATAACATCTGAAGCAGCTAGAATAGGAGGAACCCTAAGATGGACCCTTGGATGGACCAAACAGGCTGACCCAGTTTTCTAAGCACTCTAATATAATTAAGTGATCAACAGTGTTGAATGCTGCACTAATGGTCAATAATACCAGCACCATGGTTCTGCCACAGTCTGTGTTTATACGAATGTCATTTAACATCTTGGTAAGAGCAGTCTCTGTGCTGTGATGAGCACAGAAGACATGGAAGTGGTTGGTCTTTTTAAGGAAGAAGTTTAGCTGTTTAAACTGCTTTTTCAATAATCTAACAATTGAAAGTGGGGTTTGAGATGGGCCTGTAGTTCTGCAGTATCGGCTTGACCACTTTGCTCTTTAAATTCCGAGTCATTTGTGGCGATTAGGAATGGTCTGCATGGAATAGTGGCATCAACTGAAAGCATCCATCCATCCATCCATCCATCCATCCATCCATCCATCCATCCATCCATCCATCCATCCATCCATCCATCC
>JAUZNJ010098031.1:4067-17176 GCA_034780135.1 Jordanella pulchra
AAAACAAAAAAATATATTATTCCAAGAGGATTAAGATTGGATCAGCTCTGGAAATACAGAGTGAACAATAGTGTTCACTCAATAGCTAAGTTGATGGATGTGTAAATAAACATCTTTATTGATGCTGATAGCAGTGAGAGCAAAGCTATTCTTAGCCTCTACAGGCTGAGAAAACATGATATTATAAATAGATTGATTGATCGATTGATTGGTTCTGACCTTCATTCTGTGTCCCTGTCTTGTTTTAGTAGAAGAAGACATTTTTTTTCTTCCTTGATCCATAGAGATGACTCCATCATCTCTGGACTTTAACCTGGTTTTAGGAACAGCCACAGGAGTTGAACATTTCCTACATGTGGACCAAATTATCCCTGAATCAGGATGTTCATTCTGAGTGTTGAGCTGTTTCTGTCAGTAAACGTGTATAGCAGATAAAAGTTGAGCTTCAGCTCTGCTTTCACCTCAGCAGGTCCTTTGACCCCTGAGAGAAACCTCAGCTAACTAACAAATAAACCCCAATGTCTGTTTACTTTTCTCTTTAATCATTTTGTGGATTTTTTAATCATTTTTTTTCTGCCAAAAGGCTGTGTTCATCTGAACAGATAAACTTAAAAAAGAGTGAATTCTGTTCAGTTCATGAAGTGTTTATTTTAAAAACCTCAAAGACTGAAGCAGATTTTTTTTTTTTTTGCAGCATGAAAGTAAAACATTTCATAGAGGAGAAACCAGGAGGGAAAGAAGGAGGAGCTCTGATCAATGCTTTGCAAGACACAGAGAAGAAAAGATGGTATTCATAAATCAGCATTGATGGGGGGGTGTAAGGATCCTCTTCACCCACCCACACTGTCTTTCTTCCCTTATATTACTTTAATTGAAGTCGTTTAATAATTCTGGAGCTATTTTGCCCTGAGCTTGCACCCATAAATCCCCATTTCTGTACACACACTTAAGCTACACTTAACATTCCTCCATGCAACTTAATCTTTCATCTCCCCCCCCCCTCTACCTTGTCTCCGTTGGCCTCTCCTCCTTCAAGTCAACCTCCACTCTGTGATTCCCACCCTGTCTGTCTCCCCTTCTTTTTTCCTTTAATTATCCATCCTGTCAAAATGTCTTCATCCTATTTGTCTCAACCTTTTTATTTCTAACCTTCTCAGAGATCATAATCATGTCAAGTATAGAGGTTCAAATACACTCATCGTCAGCATGAATAGAGTGGGCTTTAATAAGGAATCTGAATTGCTCTTTGTCATGAATAGAAGGATTTCACAGCAAACAGCTGCAGTTCAGATTAATTCATTCATTGGGAAATTTCCCCACAACAAAATATGGCCAATAATGTAACTGCAGCCTGAAATACAGGCAGACGCCTCCACTGTTTGCTCACGTCCTGTAGTCAGCAGCAAACTCCACAGCCACTGGTTGGATGTTTGATGAATTTCTTGGCAGAAACAGTAGAGTTCTTGTTCATGATGTGCTTTCCAGGAACAGACTCCACTTTTAAACGTTTTTTTTTCCATTTAAAGGTGTAACTATTTTGGCTTTTTATTAGCAAACATCTAATATAGCTTTAATAAATACATTGTTTAAGTCTAATAACTACTCGACCACAAATGAAAGTGTTCCTATCGCTCAGAGTGAATTGTTTCTAAATAAACAGGACGAGCTCCACTGCAACAGTTATAAGCTGCTGTTATTCTTCACATATTTATTCTTTCAGCGTATTTACCGAGAGATTTTCCAAGTTTCATCATTTATTTTACTTGATTTGTTCATAGTGATAGAGGTTGATGTCCGTCTATCTGGAAGGAACAGACCAAGATTGTCATGATTCTGTGAATCGGCTCTGGTCTGATTACCTGATCATCTCCACCTGCTCAGCTGCTCTGCTCTAATCAGTCATCATCAGTTCCACCTGCACTTCTGCTTATATAAGAATGGTCCAGAAGCTGTTGCCAGATTATTGTCGAGTGTCATAGTGAGTCAAGTCCAGCGTTTCTCCCGTCTGCCTGCCTGTTATGACCTGATTGCTTCTGAGACCTTGATTTTGTCTGAGCCCTGTCAGACCAGTTTTAGTGTCTGTTGGGTTTTGACCCGTCTTTTTGTCTCCCTGACTATGATTCTGGATTCTGCCTTGGAGTTTCTCTGTCATCTAATCTCCTGGTTCTGATCCCTGCTCTGCCCCCGACTCAGTTATTGGATAACGTTCTGGATTCCCTGCAGCCAGGGGAGGCAGGGGAGGATTATGGTTTCATCTTCAAAGCATCTATAGATCAGTCCTAGGATTTATTCTAAAGAAATGACAGAAACAGTTTTATCATGATTCAAATGGACAAACACAAAACCCATAGAAAACAAAAGACTCTAACAACCCAGGAAAACAACAAGTGGGTCTTTGATTTGGATCCATTTTGGAAAATGCTTAAAACGACTACAGATTGCTCTAGTGTGAAACAACAGAACCTACAAAGACTCCTGGATTGGTGTTGAAACGTCTTCAGAGCCTGTTTTGTTGTTAGTTAACTGAGAATTTAAACAGGCTAGAATAAAAGTGAAGTGAAACACCAGAACAACACATCAAGTAACCCAACAGACAACCAGCAGCAAAACAAAACCAAGAGCAGAAGATGTAGAAAACAGGAGACTATTTAAAGGAAAAGAAAAACACAAAAACCCACAGAACTAAACACATCACTGTGTTATCACAGAAGAAACAAATTAAACTCATGATTTGTTGGTTGGATAGAATGATACCTCCTTCACATCTGTTCACACCTGGAGAAGTATGGTTTCCTGATTACAAGGAGGCTGAAAATATCACTTCAAAGCAGGAATGATACCAGTTTCCAGGCTGTGAATTCATGACTTGACCTAATGAGTTCAATGATGATTTCAGCAAACAAGATATCAAGCTAAGGACTAAACCTTCCAGAGGACAACATCTGGGCCACATTCAAAGAGAGAAACAACATTTTTAAACGTCTGCAATAAATGAACAAATACTTTATAAAAATAACCCTTGAAATCTGTGAGATTTCCAGGTATAAAACACACTGTTCATTTTTTGAATGCTGGGAGGATCAGGGTGGCATAGGAGGACCTTCAGATGATCCAAGTAGACCCTGGACACATGTCCTGAACGGACACGTGTCCTGAATGGACACGTGTCCTGTTGACCAGATAAGGCATCCAGACAGAAGGCATGTCACTAATACAGGCAGCTCCCCTCTTGTTCCCCTGAATCATGACCGAAGGTGACTTGTTGTTGGGTCCTGTAGTTCCCCACCTTCACAGGATGATTCAGCACCACTCATCTTCAGTCCTTGGCTCCCCGACAAACTCTGCTGTGCCGTCTTCAGCAGCAGAGCTGGCATTAACTGGATTGTGGTGAACAGCAGTTCTGGTAATGCCTATCATCAAGAGAGTCGTAGGATGAGGGGTTTAAAGGTCTCAATACCTACTTCCAGATGCCAGGTGCAGAATTTCCACCCGGATCTGTTTTTAAAGATTAGAAACTGTATTTCTTTTTATTTTTTTAAAGGTTTTCTCATTTACCAGTTGGCTTCATCTTCAGCAGAGGAGAACCTAAACATTTTATTAAAGAGTAGCACTACTTCAACATTGGATTAATCAAGTAAAAGACGAAAATAGCAACTCCAGAAATCACTCAAGGAATAGTAAAAAATAATACTCAAGTATTGGCTAATAAGATCTGCTTTAATGTTTAAAACAATGTTATCAGAAAGTGTGTCCTCTGTATCTGTAGCCTTCGGTGACCCAGATCTGGTCCCACTACTGTTACACTCTGCATTACAGTTACAAATATCCCAGTTCATTACATTGCACTAATATCACAGTAAATTCAGTATAGTTAGTTTCTGTTAAGTGAAAAGAAATATGACTTTTAGCCTTCAGACAGTCACTGTGTTCAATTAATCCTCTTGGGACCAAGAATGTTAACTGTGTTACAAATATAATTCAAAGGAGAAGAATAAAAAACCTAAAAGTATTTTGTCAAATGTTGTGTTAAATTATTTTCTCCCAGAACTCTGAGAACAAAATCTTATTGCACAATCAGAAAACTGACCGTTATAGACACAAAGTCACGTTGCTTTTAGCAGCATTTTCCTGCATAAATGAAGGCACTGTGTTGAAGAGGTGAGAGTGGTGCTTTAGCATGCTAATGTAGGTATGTCATCTCCATTAGGGAGGCCCACCGAGGCGCTGCTACCAGAACGTCCCTTTTCTGCAGGAAGGCCGGGTTTCCTTTTGATCAGCGAGCACAGATGTGACTGAGCTTGCATGCATTAAATCGCACTGTTAGGAATGAGAGCACTTTCAGGTGCAGAACTGCCTAACAGCAATTATACTGAGGAGTGAAGAGGAGAACTGAGACGGTGCGGTTTAATACCGCAAAAGATTCAAAACGACCAATGTTGGCTTTACTTTCTGTTTGTTTTTCAGTGGATGATTCATTGTATGACAGGGGCTCTATTATAACCGTTTCTATCCTTCATAATGTCTCATGGAAACCTTGGCTTCTGCTACCAATGTGGACATTATCTTCACTCATTCTTATCCAAGAGGTAACTCAATTTATTTATATACAACACATGTCATCTGAAGGCTCTTTACAGAGATGATACAGTCAGATTGGATCAAAGTTTGTCAATGAAAACCAGCTGATTCCATCCAGTTATTGACTTGCAGGAGACGCTCCTCCTGGATGAACTCGTGGCGATGACCTTCGCTTGGATTTTGCTGTTAAATCTACAGTGATCTTTCAAACGGAGCAGGCAAACAGTTACAGTGGAGAGAAAAAACTGTTTCTAACCTAAAAAATATATAAATAACATATTTAACTAACGCCCAAAACACAACTGTTCTTCTCTTTCTGAGTGTTAAAAACTTCTCATGCGTCTATTGTTCTCCTCATTGTTTTTTTGTGTTCTCTTTAAATCATTCCCCCTGAAAAGGAAACTCAATAAACACACATGCAGATGCACAGATTGTGCATTTAAACCTGTGCATGACTAATAAATACCAAACAAAATAAAAATCCTGGTAAAATTTATATTTTGGACACATATTTCTTTCTAAAAAAAAAATCAAACCTAAAGGAAGATTATTTTACAGACTGTGTGGATTTTTCCCACCCATGAAAGCCATGATTTATTTAAGCCAAAAAACAACTTTTTATTCCTTAACTTTTTATTCCTTTAAACCTTTGATGTTTGTGTCCAACACATTTCTGCGGTAGGAAAGAGGGAAAAGTGAAAAGAAAAGCAATAAAGAATAAAAAAAGACCTTCGGATGAAGCGAGCCTCACTTCTAGGGTGAATAAAAATAGTTTCACGTCACCTCAAACTGTGAAGAGAAACACTCGGACCCAAGCTGCCATTTATCATAAACGCTCTGCGCGTTGGTGCATTAGTCCTGCAGCGGCTGCGAAGTGTCAGGAACTGATGAATAAGTCACAGTAGTCCTCCTTTAAGCCCCTCTGCTGCACCTCTGTGTGGAGCCGTGCGTTTAGTTCACACCTTCAGCCTCCATTATTCTCTGACGTGTACAGTTGAAAAGAAAAAGAAAAATGGACACTTCAGGAGGAGAATAGCTCTGTAAGGCCAGGCTCTCTCACCTATTAAACCATCAGGAATACAGGTACAATGCTTCCTGTATTCAGCCGCCTCTGATGGACCATTTTCCACCTTCGTTTTCACACTTTTTTCAGCCTGGACACAAATTCTTCATCAAAGTGCTTGAGGTGCAGAAAAGGTGTCAACAATGATAAAACAGTTCCACCTGAGAAGAAAGAAAAGGGAACCAGAAGCTGGGAGGTTCGGAGATAAAAGGTTTAAATTTTGATTAGATCAAAGGACGTGTGAAGAGAAAAACTTTACTCTCTTTTTATGGTAAAAGCAGAAGCTTTAATGTTTTAAATGATAAATGGCGGCGCTGCCCAAACTTTCTTCACATGTGATCAACAAGTTTTATTTTGGCTTCAGTATTTTGTGATGAAGGGACAGGGAAGGAACAGAGTAAAAGAAAAAAGATATTGAGAAGTTGACTCATTAATGTCCAATAGCTCCATGTTTCGTCTTCTTAAGCAAAGCAAAACTTAAGGGTTTAAAGAACCTAAAGGATAAAATTTGTTGTGGTAAAATCATAAAGGCAGGTAGTTGAAACAGAAATATACAACTTTATTATCTATAAAACACTTTCAAACAGCAACAGGTGCAGCTATGGGGGGAATTTTGTTCCATTATTGTTGTAAGCAAAGAACACATTTTGTAAATGGAAATTTAAAAAAACTAAATGGATCCCAGAAATGAGACTTTGAACAAGTTCTTAATCAAGAAAAGTAACTTTGCCATCTTCCAGGATTTTATTTTATTTGCTTCCATTTTTTTCATTTTTTTTTATTTCTCTGTTTCAGATTTATTTGTATGAATTTCATTCTTTTGAAAGTGTATTTTCAAGATCACTTTCCCTCCAATTCCAGGTTCGGGCTTTACTCTAAAAAGAGGAGCCAAGATGCATTTCTACTGATCTGCATGAACATTAGGAACATTTTGTTGGTCAATGCGCATCAACAGGGAGTTTGTATTTGACCTGAAGAGAAGAGAATTTGATCTGCAAAACGCAATTTAAAGAGAATAATAAAAAAAGGCTGTTAAAATCTGTAAAAAGAAAAACAAATTACACTAAAATAAGGTAGAAAAAAACAACTGAAAAATAAGATTTTAGAAAACAGCAAATTTACTTTCCAAACTTTTCTTTTAAAGTACTTTTTAAAGATTTTAATTTTGGATTTCATCTTTTTTATTTTTTTTATTTACAGATGAAGGTCTCTGTTTGCAGCAATAATGGAACAAAATTCACTCCATATACACAAAGAGCAGCACATATAAAACTCCCATAAAACAAGGAAAAATCAACACAGACAGACAATTTTAAATAGCAATAAGATTAATAAAACAAAACAGAGACAGGAGTGAAAGCACAGTGTCTGTATCATTAGTCAGTGCCGGTCGGTAATCACTTCAACACGATCTCTGATCCTCTCTCTGTCACTTCATGGAGATCTTTGAGCAAAGCCTTAAGACAACATTAACACAAAGGGAATCGGTGTGTAAATGATCACTGCTGTTTCAACAGGCCAGTGAAGCCAGAATGACAATAATACCTTAGAGAGCAGACATGGCTCAGCAACCTGCTAATCTTCAATCCGTTCACTTGTCAAAATGTCCTTGGGCAAGACAATATGCTCAGTGCAATCATAGCTAATAAATGAAGCTACAGAAAAAGTCGACGGTGTGAAAATAGCCGTGGATCAGAAGCACAAGAACTTTTTAGACATTGAAACAAATGTTTTAAAAAGTGAACTTAAAGGAAACCTGTATTAGAACCATTAGTTTGCTCTTAAGTTAAGCTGGGAGTAATTAAAAAGAACTGAAACCTCTAATGGGAAGACGTAAAATAACAAGACTGACTTCCAGAAAGGAGCTTCCAGTGAGAGACGGGAGGCCCAGGAATGATCTCTGAGAGTTGCACCAATGTTGCTGTTTCCTTATCATGTAATCTATCTGAGCTTTTAACGTTGTTCCTGTTTAATCCTCTTTCTTCACCTTAAAGTCTAGTTGTCAGTCAACATCCAGTGCAGACAGTATGTGTCAGCGAGCTGCTGAGAACCGGGATCCTGTATTTCCCCGTAACAGATGGTGGGAGGAGATAAAACACATGTACCCCCACCCTGCTGCATTACCACAGAAAACAAACATCCACCTCTTCACTTTACATCTATTAGTAAGGAAACTGTTTACTGCCTTTCATTTGCTAGTTTAGTTATTTCTCAGTCAGAACGTTCCTTTCCTGAAGGTTTTACAGGATTTACTGTGAATATCAGGGAGGGTTTGATTGGTGCACAGATTAATTTCGATTATTTGAATCTGTTGACTAAAACTCTTACAGCAAAAAGGTTTTTCTGGTTTTATAGATTCTTCATATATTTGCCAAAAAGCAAACAAACTGTTTGCAAAAACATCCCTAATGAATGTGATTTGCTACAGACATAAAGAAGTTGGTCCTTATTAAAGTTGCTGCTGCTTTGTTCATATTTCTTACACTATTTATTTCCATATTTTTGAACGTGTTTAAGATATAAATGAATTAAAACCACTTTATTAATGTTCTCTTGGGACTTTCTTAACTGAAATCTACATACAATCCTAAATCACTCAAACATACCTTGATGTTATACCTACTAAAGAACAGAAGCTGATCAGATTTGTTGTTTTTTAACAAATATCTCATGAAAAAAGCAATTCCCTACAGGAAAGATCACAACATATTTAGGCCAACATGTTTAACTAGATGTGAATCCCTTCAAAAAGGCTCAAAAATATGTTTATAGAAAGTATGATGTGGTTCTGGTGTCTAGAGATGGTCTAAGTTCTTCTCCAGTCCTTTGTCTTGTGTGGTGCTATTATTTATTTTCTCGGCAGTGACAGCTTGTGTTTTAGCTGAGTTCATTTTAGACACAGTCTCTGTGCTAACGATTAGATGATAACCTTTAACCTTGGAAATTCAACAAATGTATCTACATACCTCAAACACCATATTTTGACTTTCTGTCATTAGTGGGACTCATGACACAATCGGACACAATCAATCAAACATTTACATAACCTCAAAACAGACGAGTTTCCTCAAAGTTCATCAGATCTAAAGTGATGTTGCCCAGAGAGGTGTGGGCTGCTGGGAGGATGCAGAGAATATCTAGTTTTTTCTGTACAACCAAACACTACTTTGCTCCTACTCATAACTAAACGAAGACTAAACATGACAGAAGGTCAAATTTACACTTCAGAAGCCAATCAGACAACACCCAGTCATTTGGCTCTCAGCAAAGTCCCCCGTATGTAAACACGTGCAGATTACATTAGTTGTCTTTAATCTCTTTGTACAAGTCACCGCTGCAGTCAAAAATATAAAAGAAATACCTGCTTTATGTCTTCGTACCAATGTGGTAAAAGACACATTTGGAACATTAAAGGGAAGACATATTTAATGCCTCGCAGTTTCTGAGGTCTAAAAGGAACTGGAAAAGAGCCCTGTTATTATGTTCAAGTCAGTCTGACAACATCTTGTTCATATTTTCAGGCTTTAGTTACGTCAAAGTGCAGCTCTGAATTATAAAAAAAAATCTGTCGTAGTCATTTTACGTCTCCACCTAACTCCATCGTCACCTCATACTGCATTTACTGCAACCACTGGCATCGGAAGTCGCAACTTATTTCCTTCACTTTTCATCCAATCATCATCAGCCTTGTTTGTTTATTGAAAGGTGCTTCAATTTACTGACGAGCAGCAAAATGTTAAACCGTGTCTCATTTAGTGATTTTAAGTAATCCCAAACTGTTCTCTCAGAATATTTCCTTTAACCCATAGAGCTAAAGTGTCAGCTTAGGTTTAGCAGCAGGCCATGCCTCAACCACACCTCTAATTACCCAGCAGTATATTTATACTCAGCTGTCCTTTTCACTACTGGTTGTCTCGCTCTTTCAACCCACACCCTCTTTCATTTTACTCCCCCATTCCTCATCCCAGCTCCTGTGTTTCAGCTTCAAGCAGAGCCACACAGCCAACGCAATCTCTCCAGAAAGAAGTCAAGCTATTGATGTAGGAACTGGAGATCCACCAGATCAGAACTGTATTAAAGTTGACTCCCAAGGGGATCCCTCACATGTTTAATTGGAGGGTCAAACTGGCCATAAGTAGGAGGATCTTACCATGATACAGGCCGATAGGAGACACACATCATAGGTAGGTGATATTTATCCTGTTAAGGCTCCACCTCCGAGCGACCCCAGGAGGGATTGAGTCATCCAGGACGCTCATGACTTTGCACTGCATTGACACGGTCCTCTGAATCTCTACCAGAGGTAACCGAAGATCAGCCCTTGAGTCTCACCCCTCTACATCACTGTCAGGATTGGTCCTTTTGCTTCACTAAGGTAATGTGTGGTGATGCAGAACAGATATTGATCTCCGAATAGATACATTGCCGTTAGCCATCTCTCCCTGCCTTCAATGCACACACCTCCAAATGAGGCTAGCTTTTTCAGCTGATGGATTAGATACAGGATTTGTCGTGAGCCTTTGCCAAGGACTCCTGCAGGATAACAGGGTTTGGTAAAAGGTCCTTTACTCTTTCTCATTATTCAGATGCTGATGTCTGAGGGTAGTATAGAATTACCTTCTCCAGTGATCTCTACTGGATCTCTAAAACCTTATTGTGCCATATGGCTATACTCTGTACCCTTTAGTTTGATGTCAAGCCTTTTTTTTTACAACTTTTTGTCACTATAAAAGAAAGTTAACCTATCCAGGGGTTTTTGTCAATTCTGGTGGCTCGTTCTAGAGCCGTCTAGATTAAGCCAGGTTTCTCTGAATACCACAAGTTTCTTGGATGTTTGGGGGCCACAATTAACCTATTACATTTAAAACCAGCTCCCAGAGTGGATAATTTGAAGCTGCCCCCATGACATCTCCATCATACCCCTCTCCATATAACTGGCAGCACTCTGGTGTGTTTGCACATGTGAGCAAACGGCAGCTTCCTTAACAAGCATGAGTTAAAACCAACAACAGACCTCAGCGTTTTGGTTTTGTTTTAGAATCTACATTTTAGAAACTATTGATTTTATTGTGGATTGTACACTTCTTGTTTCTCCTCTGTTGTCCATCTAAATAAACACCTTTTTCTTTTTCTTCTTCATTAATTTTTTTACAGCTTACTTCTTCCTTCCTTCTTTATGGGTTTAGCACGAGTTATCTACAGGTGTGGCATCAATAATACGACATTACAGCATTGTCACTTTAGACGGTTTCATCTTTACACTTCAGCTTCTGATGTGTTGATACCTTAGTCGACTACATGTGGATGAAGCCAAACCAGGGTAACTACAGCAGTGTGCCTTTAGCCTCGTTCATCCTGCCTCTCAAAGACCAACTGTTAAACTCAGACTCAGGTTTTCATGCAGCCACTATGCAAAACCATGTCTAACCTGTTCCCAGATGCTGCAGTTGTACCTCATGAATATTCAGTGTACAGCATTCCTTATCTGATTGCTCTGGTGGAGCAGTTTATTTCTTTAAGCCTGTTACTGAGAGCTTAAAGATGTAAAGAACGATACTGGCAATCATAAAACAAGCACTCCCCACGCAACATCACTTCAAGTGCTGATTACTTTCATTACAGGGGAGTAATTAGCCCCTTAAGGAGAAAAGGTAGCTTCAGAGATCTGATCCCGTGGTGATTTTTAAGCAGTTGGTTTTAATCTCAGAAGAGTTGGAATAAATTAAGACTTCTCGCTGGGGAAGGGCTCTTTATCAGAGCAGACACTTATTGGTAAAAGCAGCTAGGATCCAAACTCTGTACATCCACAACAATGTTTGGATTAATCACACTTCCGGAATTTATCATACGAGCACCAAATTCCTCCCTGATGAAGTCCAAGAACAGTAAAACCCGGTTAATGTGTTTTGGCACCAGAACTGCAGCACGGGATGGTTGGAGTCTCGTGAGATTTGCCAGCTGGAGTCGGACTTTCTTCATGGGTTCAGCTTAATTGGTGAAATATCACCTTCAATTTTAGTATTTAGAACAACAAATGTCTCTATGTCCAGTAATGAATAATAAGCTACCTAATGCTTAGCCTAATTGACAGAAAATGTGCTAACTGTCTTTATTCTGCATCAGGTCCCAAGGTTAAAAGATCCAGAGGAAGACGTTGTTTCCCTAAGGATACCGATCAGCTCATTCTTGGGCAGCCTGGGTGTTTCCAGGCCAGAAGGGGTATAAAATCCATCCATTAAAGTTCAGTTTTCCCTAGAGTGTATAAAAGGAGCTGCTCTATAGGCTCTGAAGGAGATGCCCACATCCTGTCAGCCTCTGCAGGAGACGTGGCTCCGTGACACAGCTCCTCACCTTATCTTCGATTCAGTATTTAGACCGAAATCAGCAGGATCTGAATGTTCTGCAGCAGATGGCTGTAAGCTCTGCTTCATGTATTGCAAATGAAAAGAAACACTGATTTAAACAAAATTGGAAGAAAAAAAACAAGTGGCAATGTTTTATTTGCAAAGCTGTCGTGCTTTTAGAAATAAAAAGACTTCTGCTGGGGACATAAGGAAGAGTAAGAGGAACCACAGTGAGGTTCAAGGTTAATCAAGGATTATGTTGTTTTCTGCTACCACTTTACTCTGTGCAGCACAAAACCAGTGTTGAACAACTTAGGAAATACAAATGAATGCGTTTCTCAGGCAGCTGGAATAAGATAAAACTATCTTGTTACCACAGATAAAGGATTGGAGTTTAGTTTTATTAGGAAACTGAGTGTTTTCTTGGCTCAGCTCCTTCCCCAGTAAAGCAGACAGAAGCTCCTTCATTACAGCACATTTATTGCACTTTTTAGGTTATTCAAACACAAATAAAACAACTTATCTCATCATGTCCTACCACTGTTTTTCATATCTAAACTGATCCATCTGTTTTTCTTTGTCAAACTGCAACTTCTTAACCAAAGAGTCTCTTAGATGGTTTCAAGTATGTTCAGCTACAGACACTCCCAGTCTGGTACTGAGATATCTAATTTCATAATGTTTTGTCTTTTTCCTTATTGCTTCATGATATAAACTCTTGAAAAAAAGGAACCTTGTCAGGCTCTTTTGTAGAATCAAACTGGAATCTCTTTCACAAACTTTATCTACTCTGACTCTGCTTTTTAATACTGAGCAAAATTCCACTTCTTTCCTAGAAGAATTCAGCTTCTGCCTTCTGACGTCTGTTTAACGACACGGCAGGCATTCAGGCTGGTTTCACAGCAGCAGGAACTTTGTGCAGATCATCAGTTTTACGTTTTTTGATTCAAACCATGTCCCATCGTTTATAAGCTGGTCGTGTTGCAAACAGTTCTCAATGAGGAGAAACCACCTCCTCATTTCATCTGACTTACACGTCTCAGGATCATGGTGGCACCCACAGAGCGGACCCCCTACATGGTGAATGAAACCCCCTGCTTCAGACACCATGCCTTAACTTTCCA
>JAUZNJ010098042.1:0-21558 GCA_034780135.1 Jordanella pulchra
ATTATTATTATTATTATTATTATTATTATTATTATTATTATTATTATTATTATTATTATTATTATTATTATTATGTTCTTTTCTTTTTTATTTAGCCTACATTTCGATTGGATATTATTATTAAAATTTGTGCTTTATACATTTTCTTCTAAATTATTATTTTATATCGATTTATATTTCATAACATAAAATTGTTATAAAATATTTGGAAATTCAATAATTATATTTTCGTCAAAGTAAAAGAAAAAAAAGAAATACAAATAATTCCAATTTAGACAGTGTAAACTTTTATTGAACCGTTACATTATTATTATTATTATTATTATTACTGTTGTTGTTGTTGTTTTTGTTGTTGTTTTCCGATGGGAGAAAAGTGTAACCGCAGTATTGAGCTTGCAAACATTGTCCTCTAATTGTAATTCTTTCTTTTTTATTTAGAGAACAACTAATTACGATTTTTTAATCTTAAAATGCTATTTCACCCTGTAATTATGAATCTACTACTTTAATCCTGCTCTTCCGATAGTTTGATTGCGTTGGTTGGGTAAACAGACATTGGTCGTGGGCTGAAAGGTTTTCTTTAAAAGGAAGAAAATAGCGAAGGACTGTTTATTTGAGGCCAACGGAAGCTGTCCTCTTGGTTAATTTGTTCGGAGAGCAGATGGAGACAGTGAGGCCGATCAGATGTCTCTGTTTGAGGCTGCTGGCCTCGGACAGTCCTGCCCTGGAAGGCCGAGGCCAGCAAGGTTCGTGTATCTCTATCGCCATCTACTGGACACATAAGGAGAAGACATACTGTATGGGTCCCTGACATCCAATGACGCATAATTTCAAATTACTTCAGAAAGGTTTGAACTGTTAAATAAATTAAAGAAGGGGTTATGCTAAAAAAAGATACGTAGCCCATTTTTTAAATAATTCCATTAGTCGTTTTAGCTTCAGGAAAACTTACTTTTTACCGTTTTGCCTCTATGTTGTTTTTTTTATTTGGAGCAAAGCTTATATCCACAGAGAGCCCGATGATAATTATAATGTGAGATACTATGTTTAGTAAAAACAGAGAGTTTAAGAAGCAACCAAGCAGTATTTGATTTGGAAAATGTAGCAGAGTGATTTTTTGTGTGGTTGTGTTTTGCACTTTAGCTTTTATCAGACTCTGTCTGCCCTCTCTCTGCACTTTGGCTCATAAAAAAAAAACTGTTTGTAGTTTGCCTTACCATTAAATTATCCCCTCATATTATTAACTATTTAATCAGCTGTTTTTATATTACTATACAGGCAATATCATTCATTCTTCTTACCAATTTTAAATTATGTGTTTTTGCTTTGTTTTTTTCATTAGGGGCCAATTTATAGACAAGCATATTAATAAACTACCGTTTGATTTGCATTAAAAGCCTTTAAGAAATTGAAATATGCAGAAAAAAGCAGCAGAGGTTTATAACGAATGAACTACCAACATTAAGCTTTGTCAGGAAGCAATTGAACTTTGAATGTCTTTCTTTAAAAAGATATACAAAAATAAGTGAAAGATTAATTTATTTCAATATTTATGTTAAAATAACATAATATTGATATTAGGTTAGTACAAACTGAGACATATGTTAACAAGCATCTTTGTGGAAGGTTGCATGGGAGAAAAATATGCTAAACAAAGGTACCTCAAGCTCCATTTACAGTTTGCAAAAATAATTCAGAAGGTGAAGGTTGTTATTACATCAGTCTGAAATGTTGCATCAGTGCAGTAATTCCTGCAAATGGAGCTCCAGCCTGGTTAAAGTACACAGATATAATCTTTAGCAGGACAAAACTGCTGCTTCAAAAGAAAACATCTAATAATGTTTTATGTTGCAGTCAATCTCTCTAAGAAACATATAATGTATGATGGTGATAATATGAGGAAGGAATCTAATCAAATGAAATGAGTGGGAAAGAAAAGTATTCTCTCTAAACATACTTTTCACTACGCCCACATTTAAATGTTTTATTTAATTCGTAGATGATATTTTTTGTAAGTACGATTTCATCATTATTGACTGAACTAAAGACTTAAAAACATCCATCTGAGCATAATTTATCTATATAGTGTATTCTTTATGATTTGACTAACTGGAATGAATAAACTTTTTATCAATGTTATAATGTATTAAATATCAATAAAATGACTAGCTTTTTTCAATAATTGCTCATATAAGTGCATAATAACTTATAACAGCTCAGAGGTAATTATTTTTAACAAGTCACTTAAATCATTAGATTTATTCATTGTTTCTTTTTAAAAAGTCTACTGAAAAATCCTCACCCTTTGTGACTCCTAATGAAATTTAAAATCAAAGGATTCTACACTCTTTTAAACTTTCCATTTATAAACCTTTCCCAAAATGTTGGATTTTATTTTTTTTTTTCTGAAGTTTAACTATTCTATTAATTGTAAAAGTTGAGCACTCCTCAGTGACTCTATGCAGCAGAACCTTGGGCCAGTTCTGGATGTTAGACTCACTAAATCGGAAAAAAAAAAAAAAAAAACTCACATATTTCAAAACCTTATTTTGAGCTAAAATAAAACTTTAATCAAGCTTTTCCCTATTTGCATGTAGAATATTACATGATTGACGTATTTCTTGTGTAAGATCAACATAGCTACAAAATACATTTTTTTCTCTTTTTTTGCTAAATCTATATTCCAGCCAACTACCTTGGGTTTCACAAATATGTTCAGATTGTGCCTGCCATGTTTGCATGAAGGGAAAATCCCACATGGGCTTGCTGGGACTTGGAGTACAGTTAGGCCAGCCTGGAAAGGACCCACGGGTTGTATAAACTCTGCTTTTGCTTCGTAAAGGATTGATAATTAATACGTCAGAGTCAGAGCTCCTACCACAGACAAACCCTGCTAACTCTACGGCGCTTTGGATTGTTTGTTTGAGTTCTCCGCTGCCACGTTAAGAACAAGGCACTGCATTCATTCTTGTGGGCTTGCTCGTTCCTTGAACCTCACACAAACTCACTTGATTTTAGTCCAGCTCGAGTAGACATTCTTTGTAAAACAGCTCATTTCCATTTCACTGGTCACCCGGCATTACCTCCAACCTCACCCTCCGATCTGAGATCCTCATAAGCTTTCCACAGATTCCTCCAACAGCTTAAACCTTTAAACATCTCTGGCATTAATAACACGGTTGGCACCAGCAGAAAACAGGGGGGAAAAAAACACCTTTATTATGTGACGCTTTGACTGTCTTTCCCCTTCGCTGGTATTTAGCTTGGCTGTCGGTTAAGGCATTGTGGTTTCAACTAAAATAGTTCAGTTAGAGTAAGGGGGAGACAGAGCATTATTATTCTCTCTGCATGCTACACTGCACATGCTAATAAGGGAAGACCACTGGGATGTTTTTGTTTTTAAGAGAGGGGGGATGATGATGTAATCAGTTGATGTTATCTAAGTTGGGATCTGATGGAGGGATACAGTTTACTTTGGCAAAGCTCCAGAGCCCAGAAGTGAAACTGTGGTTTTGCTATAAGGAGCCTCCTTTGGGAGATTTTAGTCACCACACCTTTGTTTCATTATGGGTCAGACTGAAAGGCCTTGAACTGTAGATATTCTAATGAGATGCCAAACTGATTACTTGTATCTTTATTCTCAGGACAGTTTCTGCTGTCTTTTGTCTACAGGTCGAAAAAAAAAAAAAAGTAACATATGTCCTTGTTGTTGTGATTGTAAATGGAAATCTTCTAGTTTCTAATTACTTTTACGGTGAAATAAGTTTCAACAAGTCAAGCTAAAATATTAAACGTGTTTAGGGGTTTATATTTTAGGGTTTCACATTGGTCAAAAACTTTTTGACCGGAGATATCACGAGTTAGTCTTCTGGAAAAGAACATTTGACTCTAACTCTCTGGTTGTAACCGCGAGCTTTTCTTTCCCCTCAATGTAGCAGTGGCTGAAGAAAACGTTTTGTAAAAGTAAAGTAAAGATTGAACTTTATAGAGGATGAGGAGGATCATGATGATGAGGAGGAGGATTAAAATCATTAGAAATTGAGCAAATGCTAATTATTATAAAAGCTATCTCTCTTTCAGGCTGTGAAGTTCAACATTAAGGTCAACCTTGAGGGATTTGATCTAATTTCATTTGAAATTCTTAAATTAAATATCTATTATTCAATGCGATTTTTATGCCTGTTTTTTGTTTTAGTGAATCTTCACTCTGGAAGTATGTTTGGTATGTCAATTGATTTGAAAAAGATATATATTTTTTGTCCTTTGTAACACCCTTTTCCTGCATTAATGCCCACTTTGAATATTAAGGTGATGGTGAGGAGAACCTCAAAATACCACTGGAAACAAGCGGCTCAGTGATTATAAGAACAAATGGATTGCTGATAGGGAATTTTAAGAGGAGTGTCAATAATTTGGAAAATGCCAAATAAATTTAAAAAGAAAAAAAAATCAGAAACGAAAGGTTTTCCCCTCCTTCCTAAGGATACATGTCTCATTTCCTGCTAGAAACAAAGTCCCTAGATAAAAATAATTCTAATCTGAATCTGGTGGAGTTTAAACAAATACATTTAAGATACACTTTCTATGTCTGTTTATCATCTTTATTATACAAATGTTAGATTTTAAGGTGCATTAACTATGTTTTTAGTTGTGTGGAACAATTATTAAGTACTTCATTGAGAATTCTTGCACTTGTTGCTGGTATCAGTACAAAATACATGCAGCATGTGAAACTATAATATAGTTAAACTTATGTAAGACTCATACATTTAGAAAATGAAACAGACTGGGGAAAAAAACAGGAACATGTTATTTTAAAAAAATCTGGTGAAACATCAATGCAACAAATTGGGCAAAACTTTTCACATGGACAAAATTTCCAGCTTTTTAGAAGATGTTTTGTTTTTAGTATCCCTCCAAACCTTCTTAAACTTTATTTTGAACGAAGCCCTGAGAGAGCAGGCAGAAAGTCTGTCTGATTCCAGCGTATGTGGGGGAGTTCCACCATACATTCAGCTCCACAGAACCCATTTTTTTTATTGCTACAGTAAATGTACTCTTGGGTAATCATGAGAGACAGTTGGCCTTTTTCATGCTCACACTGCAATGCTGGTGGAAAGCGTAAAGAAAAGCCCACATGCCGCTTTTCACACCAGCCTGTACAGCTTTCTTTTGCCCAAAGCTTGGGTGTATATGTGTGTGTGTGTGTGTTATGGTCAGTTTCGCTGCAGATGGGTTAAATATTACATCAAAGCATCTTTAATGTTTCACCTCTCGCATTTCTTCTCAGTATCAGTTTCAAAACTGAAGCGGGAAGCATTTTACAGTAGATTTAATGGACCAATGTCCATAATCACATTAGCACCGCCTTTACATATAACAAATTTGACCATGGCAGCATCAAAGACCTGCCCTCTCACTGTAATCAGCCATAGCATCTTTGCATCCACCCAAGATCAGCTAACTTTCTGAAGTTAGGTAAAAAAGAAGATTGTCAAGGGGGTGAAAAGCTTCAGAGCACGCAGCTCACAGGGAAGCAGCCATGTCCCACTGCGGCTACAATTCCTGTATGAAAACCTGGACTACAAATACTAGTAGGGAATTGTCATTAATGTCATAAGCTGCGAGGTTTTCTTTAACTTCTAAATTTCATTTAATCCCAAATAAAAAAAAAGAAAGCAAGCATAATGTATTTATACAGAAAATAACACTACAGTCATCACCCAACACTCTGGTTTCAAGACCACCAGGGTATCACTGATAAATTCAGATTAACTAAAGATTCAAGCTGAGGAAAAATTAAAATTGATGGCTTCCACTGATCCGCGTAGGAAACGGGAGATGACGTAAAATGGAAAACATACCACAATCCCCGGGCCAGGTTAATCAAGACAAGGTTCCCCCCCTGCAAAACGACCTGCATATAAGTGTGTGGGTGTGTGTGTGTCAACCTATTGCTCATGCATTATATGCAACCTCATTTTACGCCTGATTGCACCTACCGTACATAGGCTGCATGCATGAGGTCTTCAACCCCTTTCCTCCATCCTGTTTATTAGACGTAAACAGAAACAGTTGATGAGCCATCAGGCTGTGAGAGTACGCCCAACACAAACAGGGCTTCTGTTTTCTGTGTGTGTGTTTGTATGTTTAAGAAAAGGCATCTAAACCAGAGCTAAGATGTATAACAGCAGCGTGTAATGCACATAGATTGTTTATGACTGTGATAGAAATTTAAATTAGGATCCTCAACTCAAACCTCCACTTTGATCTAAAAACCTAAATGAGATGTGTCTGTCTAATCAATCCTCAGTCTCCTTATGATGCCTAAATGAACAGCTGGCAAAGAAGGAAAAACAGTTATTGCAGTTATAAGTTTTCTGTGTGAAAGAGCATTTTTGATAATTTTTTTTTTTGGATCAGTTTTCAAATTTCATCACAACCCTCATTAAAAAATACTTAATTAAATAAATGATGTAATATCAAAAGAAAAATAATATAAATACACTCATGGACTCGTTCACATTTTGCCACGCTGCACCAAGAAATCTAATGGAATTTTATTAACCTTTTATGAACAAAACAATATAAAGTTATGAAGTTGAATGCTAAGTACACAGATCTTTTAATTTCTGAGTAGAAAAACTTAGGATTGTCATATATTTGCATTTAGCTTATCCTCCATTTGCATTTAGCTTATCTTGAAATCCTTTAGCAGTTTCCAAATGACTAAAGAGTCCACTTGTGTGTAATTCAGTCTGAAACAAATGAAGGTATTCAGTAAAGGCCTCAGATGTTTGCTCGATAACATTTGTGAACAAACAGCATCATCAAGACCCACGAACTGTCCTCGAAGGTCAGGGATGAGACTATGGAGGAGTTTGAAGCAGGGTTGGGTTATGCAGCCTTATCTCAAGCTTTAAACGTTTAATGTGACACTAAAGAGTACAGACTGACTGCAAACTCACCATAACATTTCACCTAAACTGACCCGTTAGATCTATGGAGCATTGTTCAGAGGTGGTAACTCCAGAGGAGCTGTAAAGATCCCTGGCTCAGGTGGGATTATCCATTGACAGGAAAGCTGTTGGACATGTACTGTACAGTTATGGTAGAGGGAAGAAGAAATACTGAGACACACAGAGATCCTTTAAAAAAAAGCTTCTTAGTTTCTCCTAAACCATATAGGGGACACAGGGGACATGTGAAAAAAAGGTGCTCTGGTGGAATACAACCCATAATAACCCTGTGGAAAACATGCCATGCAGTACAGTCAAATACAACAAATCATAACTTTATGGTGAGCCTTCATTTCCCAGTTAATAAAATATTTGGAAAATACAAGTTATGCAGGAATATAATTTTTTTTTTCATTAAGCCTACATTTAAGTACTAAAAATGATTTTTCAGTGGTCAGATGTAATAATTGAATCTTTAATGCTGTGTTTTCATTAACTACAAACATAAAATGATTACAGTTAACGGAAATAAAGACTAGAAAACATGTCGACACATAAATACGTCTTCAATCTCTCATAGACAGATGAGGTTATTATTCAAACTGGTAAAAGGTTCATTTTATAAAGGAAAGTCACTGATTAGTCGTTAATGAGTCCGAAAGGCTGAAAAATAAATTATCTTTTGTTTTCCACTGCAGGATTACACACTGCTTTATGCTGCTTAATCACATCCAATCCCAGTAAAGCACTGAGGCAGGTGTGGTTTCAAAGCTCCAAATGTTTTTGTTTGTTGTTTGTTTTTTCTTCTTTTTTGTTTTTTTTTTTGGGGGGGGGGGGTTTGTAAAAAACCTTATCTTTCCTTTTCTATCACCTCGACCTGTAGCAGTTGCTCAGGAGGTGGACATTCTTGGCCTTCACTGTCCCCACAATTTGTACAGACGCAGTAAACCTACAGAGACAAGCTGTTTTTCATTATGGCTTCAAAGTCCATATAAACCATGATTAATGAAGTCAGGAGATGCTGTATGTCTTTAATTATTATAACTTGACTGCTGCACCAGCCCTGGCCCTCAAATCCACTGGAAATGTCAGTGATCTCCACCGTTTCCCCTGTGGATTCTGCGGCGTTTTTGTCTCCTTCAATGTAGTGGAAGGTGGAAGGGAAATGATACAATCCCCCACCACCCACCCCACCGTTTTTTCTCTCTCTTCTCGCAGTGGCACCGAAATTTCTTTAATCAATGTACATGCATACTTATGAATGAGCTTGGGCAGTGACAGATTGGAGAGCAGGCTGAGGGTAATTACATGCAGTGGGCTGGTGTGTGATCAGAGCGTGCCATTGCATTACCTAAAGGGTTCTGTAAATAAAGTCCTCATGCAATGAATGAGGATATTGTACAGCACATTACGCTGCCTACAATGGTCCTGCCATTGTTACAATTTGGGTTTTGGCTGCAGATAGCTGTTGGTGTTGTGTGACAAGAACTGCTGCAGTACAGTAAATCTGGGCTTATATGGTAAATGAGGTCATTCAGAAAGAAATCCAACACAAGGCAACAGTTTATATCTGGTATCTAATTAGATGTTTCAAATAATACGATTTTGGTGCACCCTACACATCTGTATTCTTCATTTAGATTGTTTTAATTACCCTCAAACAACCAAGTCCAACTTTAAAACTAGCTCCAAAAGGACATTCTTTGCAATCGATCGACTCAGAGCAGCACGAGTTAAAAAGATAGAAAAGGGCGCTTTGCTTTGGAAGTTATTTTTTCTGCAAATAAACTGAAATGTATCTTTTTTTAAATAGAAACTGATTGCTGTCCTGTAATGACTCTGACGAAGGCCACAACTTTAAATCATTGGTCGACCGAAGAGGGTGTTCAGACTTCTGCTGGTGTTTTTCACCTCACCAGAACTGCGTCTCTTTCCATCCACCTTGAAAGTAAGTAGATGATGTAATTCCATAAACTCTTGGATCTCTGAGGTTTACCATTCTCTTTACATTTTGAGTCGATTCTGTTAAACTGTTCTCCATGTAATGTTCAAAACTTGGGATTTGGTTTCACTTTGCTTTGAGGTTCTCCATAACTCTTTCTCTGACCCGTCACCTGTGCTTTTCAGTCTTCATAATTCTCCGTTCCCTAATGTTCACTAACAAACCTCTCAGTTTAGTGTTATTTTTAAAAGTATCAGATGAAAGAAGGCCAAATACATTTCAGTATGACACAGTTAAAAAAAAAAAACAAGTGCATATTTTGTTTTACCTCACACTTATGCACTTATTTTAGGTTGGTCTTGCACAAAAAATCCCATTCAACCACACTGAGGTTTATAGTTATGAAGTGACAAAATGTGAAAAGGTTTAAGGGTTGTAAATACTTACTTACACAAGGATATATTTTTCCTGTCTCTGTGTACTCAGGAGTATGTCTAAAGTATGTAGAGCTGTTCTGTTAACAGAGTCTCATCAAAATTCACAGATCATCATCTGGGATTTGCTTTGAGTTCCTCAGATTCTAACAGAGACCTCCACTATTTTCAAAGGTGATTTTTTTTTTCTGTAAGATTGAAGTAAGAGATTACTGGGTATTACGCTCTCAGTGCCAGAAGTGGAAATTACAGCAACGATCAGAACGCCAGAGTTCTTTCTGCTTGTTTTCTCCCAGAGAGGGAGGTAATGCTTTACTCAACACATTTCATCCCGATGGCTTGTGACTGCTCCCTGGCAACGCGATCCGCTGTGAGTCACAGCCAAAAGTATGTGCGGTTGGACTAAAGCAAAAAGGATGACAGAAGGGAGAAGACTGCTCAGGACTTCAGCTCAGGAACACATTCATCTTCTCCCTGTAAAAGTCCTTTTGGCAGGTTTATACTGCATTAGTCCACTCAAGCTCAGCAAAGAGGGCTGCATCCATCATGTTAAATGCAAAGGAGGATGTGATTTTGATTTCTTCTGAATAAAGAACCCTCCCTGTTAGCATAAATAACCCCATTAATCCAAAAAGGTAAGCCACTATGAATCAACATTTTAACTGCTCTCTAAATTTGTGCTCACAGTGGATATAAAAAGCCTACACTCCAGTAATGAAATGCATGGATTTTGTGGGGTAAATATGCCTATCAAAACTTTTAGAAGGAAGAACAGACAATGAATGCAAAGACAATATGGTTGTTTAAGAATAGGGCTTATTACTGGCTATGTTTGGAACAAAGCAAGACATTCAGGCTTACAATAAATACAAACAGCTCACAACAATCATCAGGCTGTATTTTTTTTTCTTTGTTGCATCCCCAAGCAAAAGTCTGAGACAATATGGAGCACAAGATATGTGTCAAAAAGTATCATCAGGTGTAGCAAAAGAGAGTGACTTAGTGTCATTTTAAAACAGATAAAATGGCAGAATTGAAAATAGTCACAATCCACAAACTTCTAAATCCAGTTAAAAACGTCTGGTGTTTATGATTTAGAGGTCACATGGGAGAATCAGGCTGTATCACAAAGGAGGGTGAACTCAGATTAATCTGTGAGCTTCTCAATAATATTTTTTCCTTTACAAAGATATAGTTTGTCTTTCACTTGAGTTGCAGAAGTTAAAGGTCAAAATTTGCATAACATTTTGGAGGGAATTTGTTTTTCTTTCTGTGTGTTTCATGAAAAAGAGCTAAAGCAGGGGTCAGTACCTCCAGTGTTGCTTAACATTAAAATAACAGCCTGGCAGAGTTTCATTTCCTCTTAAGAAAAAAAAAATTCCTTGCTTGAATTTGTAAGAGTTGGATTTTTATGGAGTGTTTCAGACAGAATGCAACCAACAAATGAAAGGTTCAAGGGGTCGTTTGGTGTAAACAGCTGAGAAGGCTCTGAGCTGCATTAAAAGAAGGGAGGATAGCTGTGCGTATTTGAGAGCTCATAACTATTGCCCCCTACCAACCCTGGAATCACTTTATTCACCTTGACTGGAAGAAAAAAATCACATATTGAATCAAAACAAGCTGCTGGATGTCAAAACAAATTAGCGCTGGTTTAATATCTTTACTTTGCTCATTTGTAACTACTGCCTCCATCATTTAAGGAATGTTGGAGAGAATAGTTACTAACCTTCATTTAGCAAAGATGGGGTTTTAAGAATGAGTAACAGTTATTTAGAGTTTAATTCAAGGCTCATTAGGTGAATGTGATGGTAGTCTAAATAGCTAGTACCAATATTTTTTCCATTGAAATCAACTGATCATCTTTATTATACCAGTAGATAACAAAAAACATGTGTAAGCACATACGAAATAGAAGTGTGATTCAAAAGAAATGGTGTTTTCTTAAAAAGATTTTTAGAAAAAGAGCACAAGAAAACTGGTTGCAACTTTCGTTAGTGATGAGTCAATTGGGATAATGGCGCCATCTCGTGGTAATCATGTGTACAACAGTTCACAAAAGAGGCGCACTTCCGTGTCGTGTCATTGAGCTGCCATCAACAAAATCAAATGAAGGCACAGTGCCGTAGGAACAGAAATATATATTCATTAGCCAATCTTTAAATTATATAACATGAAAAAAGAGCAAAACTGGAGTTGTGAAGTAGAAGATGTAGAAGAAAACGTTTTTCAAATTTTCTATATCAGATTTTTTTATTCAAGAATCTGAAACATTTGGAGTGAATTTAGAATTAGCACAAATATGTCTCTATCAGCTTCATATATCAAGAAACTAAAACCTCTGCACATGTCCTTTAGATTTATTTAGTATAATTAATCATCCAAATGCGATTTAGAGCATCTTTGACAATCAGTTTTATGCACTGCAATTTTTGGAGTTAAGTCTGAATTTAAGAAGGTAGTTTATGACCCTACCTTTCTTGCTCAATGGTTACGCTTCCTGTCATAATTGCCCTGTATTGTTTCTTTTCCAAATTTCAGTGGTCCATACTCAGGATGTTTCAGAACACCTCTAATCACTTTTTTGCTTTTTCAATTTTTTGGAACAGCTACTGTTTTAATACCTGGTTAGATGTGGTTCCAGCAGAACTAATTTGTAACCAAAAGGGAAATTACTGATTGGGTAGGGAGTGGCTGTCTTCTCTATAGGGAGATATTTACCAAAGAGATGTAATACAAAATCAGTGGAGGATCTGCCAACCCAACAGGTTCTAAATATGTTGAACATTTAGATGGGGAGTTAAAGCAGCGCTACTTTGCAAATACTTCTCTTGTTTGGTGCAGGATCCCGATAATTTTCCTGTCAGCTTGTTTTCACCTATTCAGGACTGCCATCTGTCAGACATCCTTGACTTCACCTGCAAAGACTTGATTCGCTGATCTTACTTTTCAGGAAAAGCACTGAAGGCTTATAAAAGATTAGATGTCTACAGCTATTGTATGTATAGCAAATGGGGAAATTGCTACATCATGCTGCTGAAAGGAGGGGAGCGTGGTGGACACACTGTGGGTCGGGCAATAATAACAGTTAGCATGTTAGCTATTTTAGACAGAGAGGTTTTTATCTCTGACTGGAAAATTACTGTTTTTGGTCGCTCTCAAACTTCGGTGCAATAAAAATAAAATGGTGATGCTTATCCTGCTAGGGGGAAGAGCAGAGCTTGATGGTGAACCTCAATGCTTTGAATCTACTGGGGTAAATTCTACATGCATGTTAAAAGATAAACTCTCCACTTGGTTTTGACAACCGTCAGAGACAATTTCCACATCTGTCTAAATGAAAAGATCTACAACAATAATTTGAGCATAACTAACCGTTTAAGAAGTGGTCGCTGCAAATTCTGCTAGTTGTAGTTGGTTGCGAGCTGTGTCTATTCATGGCAGCAATCCATCTCGCTCACCTCTCTGGGTCTTTAGGAAAGCGATACAATGAGTTGATACAGTCATGCTCAACACTAGATTACCATGTTGGTGTGTTCAAGGTAATAAGGCGAAAAACTGCAACAGCTGCTGCTCATGTTCTATGACAAGTGGTTTGTTTTGCAGTGCAAGGTGGAGGAGTCGCAGGTGTCACATGATTGGCTGACGTCCGCTGCACATCCTTTATAGCAAGCTAGCATTAGGTAGCATTAGCTTGGATGTATGTGGATAAGCTCATTTCCTTATGTGGTATAAGCAGTGCCTTTCAATGATACAACTCCATGGCTTTCCCCTCACTCCTGTACTGTTGCAGAGAACTTTATCTCCCCACAGCCTCTGAGTCTGCCTAAAAGCTATAGACTGGGCAGGGGTCTGTAGTCTTTGCTTTTGTGTCACTATACATATACATTTATTGTTCTCAGACTCTGAAGTAGCTTGCTATTGAGGGTCACAACCAAGCTAAGGTGACACTCTTGGTAAAGTTATAAAGGAACATGAAACAAACTGTGTAGAATAAAGCATAAACATTATCTTTCGGTAATAATGGAAAAAGGACAAATTTATTTTCATCCATCCTTCCCATGTACTGAGACCAGCTTATGTTTCCCTGCTGAGGAAAAATCATTCACCAAGCAAGAAGTTGTCACAGTGGGGATAATGTATTTAGTTTGTTTCTTTTCTGGACACACTGATTTTTTTGACAGTACAGTAGGTCATTTTATTGTTTCTTTCAAAAATCAAGTTTTTATTGCCATTCTTCTAGTAAGGACAATTTGGTGGCTTACATGACTAACATACAGCCTAAGCTGTAGATCTCTGCAGCTTCTTTAGGGTTAAAATCGGCATTCTTGCTCATTGCCAGCCTGTGTGTGTGGCCTTTTCAGTAAAAACAATTTGAAAACTATGTTATCTCGTTTTCACAACTTAAAGGCCTGCATTGTCTTGGTCCCAAAAAATTGATAAAATAGATGAAAGTTTGTGGTATTAAGGAGGATTATATGAACAAGTTTATAGGGAAGGAGCCCTTTTATAATAACATAATTATCATCTGTCTCCCCTTTCTGCTCTGAGTGATGTTTGGTACATCTAAAGAATTTCTGTAATGAGTGTTTTAAACCGTACCATACAGCATTAGAAAAAAAAAACAAAAACAAAAAAAAGTGTTTAAAAAATGTAGGAAAAAGCTTTACAAAGACTTACTTTAATTTATATATATACTTAGGGTAACAATAGAACATGTTTGACATATCATTTTGGATGAAAGTAAATAAGTAGTTGTAGTTGAGGACAAATATTAAACTATAGCACTATAAAACATAAATATTTAATGTATCAAACAAAGATGTAGCATATTCTGCCTTTTACAATGTTTTAAATACTTTTAAAAGCACATTTTGACACCCAAAAAAACCGTTCTAGGCAAGGCTGTTTCAAAACCAGGAAGTGAGTACCATATATGGGAATGCAATGAATTGTTCTCAGTGTACAGTTGTATTAAAAGACTATTAAAAAAATATGGCAATTTTATTTGTCTTGTGTAATAAGGAAACCATAACTAGGATGAAAAGATCACATGCTTGCTACAAAACTCTTGCAGGTAAGGTTGTTCTAGGATACTTATGAACAGAGTTAAAAGCTAAACCATCAAGGTAACCGCAGCTGTTTGCCACATTTACTAGTCTTAAGTTAACACTAAACCATTGTTTATGTTGTTTATGTTGATGAACTGGGTTAAACTGCAACATTTCTCAGTTTCAGCTTAAAGCAACACTGTATAAGTTTTGACCCAAGTACTAGCTTAATTTGAGATTCATCAAATAATGTTTTGTCTCAATATACAGCACTCATCTATGTTTGTGAGGTCTTTTCTTATCAAGACTTGCCTATGCAACAGGGTCGGATTCACCAATAAATAAGTCATGTAGCCAAAAGCAAGCTTAAGATCAGTCAGAGCTCCTCTTAAACACAAGTGCTAGCTAAGCTAAAAGTTGTTGTTCGACAACAAAACAGATGACATTTACCTGATCAGACATATTTTTGGTTGTTTTGATACACAATTTAATCTAGAGGGGTGAGTGTAGTGTTGTCTTTACAAGTAACTTGATGACTTCTCAGTGTGTTGCTCCAAATTGGTTAGCAATCAGAATTCAAAACTTGGAGGGAGACTATTTAATTTTACGACATTGCAGTGTTTCAAGTTGTTTTCATGGGCAATAAACCTGGAAGTTACAGTTCTAGAGCCCCTGGTATTCTAAAGTTACAGTTTTGGTTTAAATACTTAGCTTTGGTAGCGTTTTTAAAGGTTTTTTCTTTGTGCTTAAGCCAAATGAAGTAGGGCGATAGACTGGGACTGCCAATGTGTTGCATTGACCTAAAGTAACTTTGAAGGACCAAACATGTTGCTGTGGGCAAACTATCTAATAATAACTGACTTAGAGTTTGAGTAACATGACATATTGTGTCCCTAGATTTATGTTTTGGTAACTGTAAAGTTGTTCAAATCAAGCACAGACTAATTATGTGAGGGAAACTCAGGCTTGCACACTGCATTCTTGCTAATGTACCGTGGAATATTTTGCTGACATAGTTGTTGGGAGAAACATATACTCATGCATATCAGAGTAGCAATGCTAGTCAGGACTGGAGCAGAAAATACATTAGATTCATGCCAGACTTTTTGTCCCCAATCGTAGCGGTTGTAATTAGTAGACCTTTCCACTTTGTCGGGCACTTTAAAAATCCTTGTATAGGCTGTGGGTTTGTTAAGTCTCTAAGAAATTTAATTAGTATTAAATTCTTCCTGGCTTGTTTCTCCAAACTAGATAAACCACGTCATAAAACTTTTTAAAAGCGGTTTGCAGTCAGAAACTACTTTTTTTCTTCTGCCGTCGTTTTTGATATGAATTACAATGATGCACTATTTAGATTCCAAACCCAATAATCTCACACTTTAACACTTTCCAGGGGTATTTTTTGCAGCCTTGTGTAGTATTTGTACAGCATTTCTTAATTTCAGACATTGAAATTGGTATAAACTTAATAAACTGCAAATTTGACAACAAAAAAAAGAAATGTAACATTTCATTCTACACACACTTTGCAATGGCTGTGTGTACATGTTGGACTTTTAGAGGTCATGCTGCTCTGTTGCCAGTTTTGATTGAAAAACCCAAATTCATAATTTAATGGTGGTGCAAGCATCCTGCTGTGGGGGTGCTCTTTTCTTTAAGAAATGGCTTGAAAAAGCTCAAGGTTGTATAAATGTTTTCAACCTCCTTGCTGATTGAGTTTCCTCTGTCAGTCCGTCCACCTCATCAACCTCACGCTGTTTAGGATTCAGGAAGTAATAATACAACAGCAAAGAAACGTTCCCCAGAAATGAACCTCCATAGATTAAACCACTAACTGCCCAGTAAAATTTAATTTCCTTCAACTCTGGCTTTAAAAGGAAAAATATTAACGGAGTTGAAAAATTTATAGCAGTGCAAAAAGAGTAATATAAAAACATTTCTCGTTTGGTTTTTTGTCCTTTCACATTGAAAAAACTGAAAACCAGGATGGCTCCTACGACCGCCCGGTAGAGCAGTTCAAGGACGCAAGATGTGCAGAAATTGGTTTGAAGCAAGTGGGACCATATTGTTCCCAGCAGCCAAAGTAAGGTGAACCCAATTGTGCTGTAGACACTGAGGAGGAGGAGGAGGCTGTAGGTGAGAGTAAGACTGGTGATGGTGAAGAGTTTGTAGAGGAGATAGACCAACATGGGAAGGCCTGAGGGCAATTCTTGTAACTTGGAAAGGGATCTGCGCAGGAGCCTCCGATAGTCCACCAAGGACCAAGCCAGATTAAAGAAAGAGAAGATCAAAGACAGATCTTAAAAAGAAAAAAAAAAACTTTTTAGAATGGAGGATTAAAAAATAAGTAATGAAGAAAGGATTGCCTCGTCTACTCACACTGTAGGAAAGACCACTTATCTTGGCCTTGATGAACGTAGAGCTGTAAAAGAAGCTGGGGAGCACTCTCCAAGAAAGTCTCAAAAAGCTTCAACATACACAGATCAGTAGCCTTCGAGATCAGTTCCTGCTTTCTTTTATCAGATTCATCTGTAGATGAACTTGGTGTTCCCCAAATTTCCCTGTACCCATCTTTCAGTAGATGGTAATATCTGGTAACAGAGTCAAAGAAAATAAAACAAACTGTTAACTTACTGATTCATGCTTTTTTTGCAGCTGCCATGTAAGTTACACGCGTAATGAGGGTGTTATAGTGCAGCACAAATGAAATGTTGTTATTCAAGTTTGAAACTTGCCAATCTTGTAAACGTGACATTTGGGCATGGACATACCTGAGCAAGATCCCCATCCCAAATGCATGAAGGGCCAAATATTGTCCTTTCTCATCATCTTTTTTATCTTGTTTCATCTTTTCCAGAAACCAGGCATAGCTGAAGACTTGGTTTACTGTTAGCCCAGTGATTATGAACAGCGCAGTCATTCCACTCCAAACATACTGGGATTCTTGAAAATATCTAACAGCCAGGGCAGTGTCTGTGCATATGTCCCCCAAGTACAAGAGTAGTCCGCCAAGGGTTAAAAACCACTGCCACTTGGAGTACCGCATGTCTGACCTCAGTATTGTTGTCATCCTTTAGAAAAGCTGGCGTTCATGTTTCTGCCCCGTTCCAAAGAGGAAACAGTCTGACTTCCTGTTCTGATAAGCTTTGTAGGTTCTGTACGTGACATTCAATATCAAAGATGACCTTTGAACCTTGCTGCAAGAGACAGAAATAAAACATGTCAGCTTTATTTCATTCATTTACAACGATTTAAAACATATCTTTGATTTATTTCAGAAAAAAAATAATTCATTAGAAATCATGGTATTTGTCAATGATATATTTCCAGATCTCCTTTAAACAAGAAGATATTTGTCATATCACTAGGAAATCATTGCATTTATATCATAGGTTATAACCTTGTTAGTTTTTGTCATTGAATGTCAAAATCCTTCTCGTTGCTGTTGCTAATTTTCCTAAATAATAAAACTTGGAACTTGAGCCAGTATGTTATGAAATTATTACATGTTTTGGAAAAATATTAATGCGTTTATGAGGACAATAGTATTTCTGTCATCAAAATTTGCATAGAATGAGAAGTCTAAGAGAGCTGATAGAAGCCTTTTGGTGAAAAATAGAAGCACTCATTTTATTAGCTCTCAAACACAAAAAAATTTAAAAGGCTCTGCAGAAACCATGAAATCCTTCAAGGTTTTATTCAACAGAGTCATAATTTTCCTCAGTGTTGTTTTTTTTTTTTTTTGCTGTTGTTGTTTTTTGTCATATACTGTGTCCCCTTACATTCCTGTAAGATTTTGTTTCGTTTATCCTCCACACTTTGAACATCCTGTACTGTTTTCCTCTGAGCACTTTCTTTTATATCCAATGGTGGAACCATTTCTGGGATCTCACACTGTCCTCCGAGCAGACAGGTTCACTGTTGAAGCAGAAAAGCACAATATTACTCCAACAAACGGAGACAGCAATACCAACTAGCTCCACATTAGCTGCCTTACTTCTGACCCTTAATCAATTTTTCCCCTTTTTTTTCTTTTAATTAAAGTTAGATACTAGAATGAAAATTCTGTACTGTTAAACTTTGTTTTTTTAAGCTTTAGTAAGACTGACAAACTTTTCATGATTATAATATTTATAAACCAGTTCCATGGACGACAACTTCATTTTCATCAGGAGAATTAGCTTGTTTGAATGCCTGTTCATCTAGCGTCTTGCATTTTTTTTTTGCTGAATTGATCATAAGAGAAAAGACACTGGTTAGATAATTAAACAAAATACTAAAGGTTATTTTTGATTAACTTAGGGAGTTCTTGTGTAAATTTTATTATCTTTAGGTGAACTGTGACTGTCTTTGGCTGATTCTTAACAGGTATATATCCTATACAGTAATATTCTGGGGCTTCATTTTTTCTAAAAGAGATTGCTCTGCTGAAATATTAAACACGAATTGTTCAGAAGCATTTCAATGAATTAGAAGACTGGTTTGGTTTATTAATACAATAAAGAATAATAGAGGGTTTTTTTCCTTCTACAAACACATCTCCTGCCGATATAATCTCTTATCATTTTACCATGTTGCATAAACTCAGATATCATAGCTTGATCTTAAGTAACATGGGTAGGCACACATAGAAAGGCGCCACAAACATGCTAAATTATTATATCCACAACAAATACAGATAAACAAAAACAGTAACAAACTTACAGAGACATGTTGTCGATGGCGGAAAGCTCTGTATCTGTACAGTCACAGCTGGAGACTCCACTCCCTTCAGTTTTCTTTCTTTTTCCTTTGCAACCTATGATTAGCCGCACCTCGGCAACCAGTAAACAAACTTATACCCAGTGCAGAAATGTTTGTTGCATAACACATATAATTCCTGTGAAGGTGTGGTGGTGCCTGCCTGACTGTGATCTTTACACTTTCCCGTCATGTTTCTACATCCGTTCAAAATTCACAGACAAGATTAGCTTAAATATTGCCCAGTGGGGTTTCCTGCAGAGTGAGTGAAACTCATGGACAGGGACCTGAAGTGAATGTTGGGATTATAGTTGACATATAAGGTGGATGTTATAATAAATTTCATTTATTGTATTTTATTTTATTTATCTGAGTTTTTAAAGAAAGAAAAGATATTCCTGACCAGGCACAGTTTCCTAAAGGTAAACTCTCAAATATCCCAAAATAAAGTTCTATTCTAAAAGAAGAACCACATACAGAAGCTAAAATACTTCATAATGCTATATAAGTACACTGTCTTGTCTTTATTTCCTTGTATTTGCCATACATGACTCAGGTTAAAGTGTTCTTCAGAACTATTCAAGCCACTTGAACTTCTTTACACTTTGTCATGTTTTAACCACAGATTTCTGTCTATTCATTATTTCATGTTGCAGGCCAACAAACTATAGCATATAATTGTGAGGCAATTTCCTGTTTTTTTAACAAACATTTATTTAGTGTGCCATTTATTTGAGTCAATTTAAATAATATAATCCTAGATTAAATTAATATTAAACCAACTTTCTTTAAGGGCCACATAATTAGTAAACAAATAACATCTTAAAGCCCAAAGAGGGACGCTGGTGGAACCACTGAGAACAAGAGGTCATGGTGGGAGAGTCTGCAGACAGGGTAATTATATGTCATATACTGTATGCTAGTCAGAGTTGATGGAAATAGCATAGAAGCTTTACAGGGCAAACATATAGGAATATGTGTTGTAAGAAACCTCTGATTAAATAGGAGATTTGTTTTCAAAAGGACAGCTACCCTAAGCTAAAACCAGAGCTACAATATAATAGGCTACATCAAATCATGCTCTGGTGTTAACATGACCTAGTGAGTCCATACCAAAGAACAGCATGTGGGAAGGCTTTTCATAAATGCTATCAATCCAATCTGATGTCAGGTTCATATCAAAGAGTGGGAAAACATTTCAGACTCTAGAATCATAACATCTAATGGAACATACTTTATACCCTGTATTGCATATGTCGAAGCAAGCTCTTCATTCAAGTCCAAATTTGTCTGAACATCATTAGACTCATTATCATCAAAAGCAGAGATATTTGGCTGGTCATCATTTTGTCTTGATAGCGTGAGCTGCATCAGTAAATGAATCTTTGACATCTGACTGACTCCCAACTGTAATCTTAATGCAAGGTTAACTATTCCTTTTCTGGTGGGAAGAAGTTTTACTCAATTCAGAGATGACCTGAGGTTGTAAAGGACTTGGAACAGAATTTGATTTGATTACTTTTTTAAACTAATCTCTCATCACAGCTTCTTTCTTATTCATATCACATATGTCAAAACTTCTGTGCATTAGGTGTTGTAGGTACATGGTAAGTTGCACTGTTGCCTCGCAGCAAGGAGGTCTTGGGTTAGATTCCTAGTCTAGGGTCTTTCTGCAATGAGTTTGTATGGGTCCTTGGTTTCAAACACATGAGGTTGATTGGTGAATCTAAATTCCTCTTATTCTGTGTGCATGGTTGTGTCTCTTTCTGTGTTGCCTGGCAATCTGATACAGGGTGTACCCCTTCTGCCCAAAGACTGCTGAGGATAGAAGATAGATCCAGATGTAATAAGTTTATACTTCATGCTTGTCATGATGTGTAGAGGTGAGGGACCCAAACACAGAAAGTAGGCGGACATAGTTATATGCCAGTGGTAAGTTTAATAAACCAATACAAAAAACAGGCTTAATAAAAACAACACAGAGTGGGGTCCCTTCATGAGCTCAACAGGCACAATTAAAAAATAGGAACAAACGTTTTAACTCACACTAAAGTCTTACAGAACAGCTGCTGGTGTGGAGGCTCTATAGCTGCTGCTCAATTTGTTTATGCCTTTAGCTAAAACACTTCAATATTTTGACTGTATGCAATTTTTGACTTTGTGTCATCAACTCTCCATAAAAGGATTTAAAGCCTTCGGCTGATCCAAAATGCCTGAGTTCTGATGAAAGTTAAAGGAAGCTTCACTTTATTGGCTTCCTTTTAAATCCAGAATAAAATTTTAAATCCTCTTTTTCAGGTATTAAGCAATAAATAACCAAGCTCCATCTTATAGTAGAGAACTGTTTGTTAATTCAATTTCAATTCAATTTTCAATTCAGTTTATTTATATAGCGCCAAATCACAACACATGTCATCTCAAGGCACTTCACAAAG
>JAUZNJ010098053.1:0-21557 GCA_034780135.1 Jordanella pulchra
AATTATGTAAAGCACTTTGAAATGCCTTGATGCTGAAATGTGCTATATAAATAAAATTTGATTGATTGATTGATTGTGTGTTTATAATATGTTTAAAAATTGCTCAATTGCAACATCTCTAGTCTGTTTTCTTTCTGCCTATATTTTGAAAGTATGCAGACAGGAGAGCAGGTTAAGAGAAGGGAGAGACAGTCGACAAAGGTCAGCATGGCTGGGACTAAAACCTGCGGTAGCCAGTATATGGGTCATGCGCTCCACCTCCACACCACAGCAGCACCTCAGAAATTTGTAATTTTTTTCTCTCCTGTTCCATTTGGACAGGACATTGCTACTGGAAGGATTTTTCCAAAAACCTCATACAAAGACAACATTTTTCTTACGGCATAAATGCTGCAGCAATGACCGAATAATTAGAAGTGGAGTGTGAATTAGTGAGAACATAATTATCCACAGCTGTGATCACTATCAGTTTCCATCAGAGTGGCTGGTCACTCAGCCCACTTTTCTACCCTTGTTTCCGTTCCTTCCTGTAGATAATTGGGCAGTGATAAGCTCTGCATTGCCACTAACACACTTTTTTTTTTTCTTTTTTTTTTAAAGATGCAATAGGTTAGTGATAAAAAGGTATGAGCCCCAACTTTTTACTCTTGACACTGTTCAAATTTGATTTCAATAACCTCTGCAATACTTGGTAGCTTTTGTGCTAGCATTTCAGATTTTCTATTAATGTCTCTCTGTATGCTGAGCTTTTAAGAAAATCCCTTTTGCTGTAAATGTTTTAAGTCAGTTGGTCAATTGAAAAGATTTAGGTAGTTTTATAAAATATTCATTGATTGTCAAGATTTCGAGGGGAATCAAGCGTAATGAAAACCCTGTAAGAAAAGAAGTTGTCTAAACTTGCTTAAAAAATATTTGTATCCATATTTAGGGTTCTCTGTTAGAAAAACACTATATTGCAACATGATCACAAAGATATTGATTCCTTTTTTTCTTAATTTGTAAAATTTAAATATAACTTTTTCACAAATGATTTTAAATAGCATATTAAGAAAGATGATTACATTTTTTTATCAGTTTAGTTTCTGTAGGTAAAACAAGTGTAAACACCTCCTAACTTTCTGGAGCAACTATTTACTATTATATATGTTACACATACTGCTTTTTCTTAAACAATGTCATTTATTAACAGTTAGCATCAAACTTTAGTCTTTTATTAGAAAGAAAACCGTGGCCTCCATTCACAAATAAGCATTTTTAAACTGTTAATATTTTAGTTTCATCAGTAAACATTTTTTGTTTGCTGCTGTTTTCATATCAGCATTTTAGTTTTGGATTTTACTGAATGTCCCAATTTTTCTCTTGTTCGATTTTAATATTTGCAGAGAATAATTAGTAACATGCAATTAATGTGACATATATTATTTATAACTATTCATTTTGGATGTAATATATTCTGCAGCTCTGGGAGTTTCCCAATTTTTCCGAAGAAATTTCTACAACTACTGTTTTTTGATCTTCGATGTTTTTGTAAGAATAGATAGAGCATCTAAAAAAAATATAAGAGGCATTATGACAACAGGCAGTATCTCAACTCAGGAGCTATCTCAACTCTTAGATGGTATTTGTTGAAGCCAGAAGTGGCTGCAGAGTTGTCTTTATCTAAAAAGTGAGTAAAACATGTTGAATGTATGAAATATCCATTTGGAGCATTCTTTACTTCAAATTCCAAATTAGGAAAAAAAATGTGACAGGTTGTACTTCAATACACCACAGAAATGTTAAACATGTTTTTAGGCAGAATGCTGTTTCACAGAGAATTCCTAATCGGATATATTTCTCTGAATTTTATATGTATATATATTCAATTTAATTCAAAAATATTTTATTCATCCCAAAGGGAATAAATATATATTGAGCGATAGTTACTGAAAGCAGCAGCCTGAAAGATCAGCATAAGGAGGGCAGGGTTATTTGTTTACAGCATTTGTGTTGCTATGGAAAAGACTTCGGATTTAGAATGAGGAATTTGCCATCATTTAAAAACAAAGATTTTGCCATTTATCTGCAATTTAACAGATATAACCTATAAATATATAAATATGCATTTAATTTCAAAGTCCAAGACATGGCTAAAATGTATTGTGTTTCTATTTCTAATCTTTGTAGAAAGATAACATAAAATATGAATTCAGCATTTCACCAAAAGGCACAGCCGTACTTCTGGCATTCATAACACACTAAATGATTGATTTAGCTGGAAAAGATCCTGCAAATTTGCTAGATAACAGGAATAAGTGAATTGTATCTAGTGTGTTGTGACTAGTAAATGTGACGCATGTTTGTTTATTTGAAATGTCAACTTGGCTCCCCCTCCTCCTACAGTCAGACTGTGTGTGTTTGTGTGGTGATGGCATTTTGAGGGTAGCTTGAATGATGTATTGCGGTGGACTAAGCGTGGCCAGTTTTTTATGTCTACTGTATGTCCTGTCACTTTGGCTTTGAACAGTTGTCACAGTTTTGAGTTCACAGGCTGGGGGGTCAAGATTGTGTTTTGTCCGAATTATGTCTGCATGAGGCAAAGCAAAAAAGAAAATCAATTTATAGATTAGTTTTCCCACCTGTCCCTGTGTTTAGTTTTTGCATGGGAAATTGTACACCAGATGTTTCATTCAGTGAGGCATTAAGTTGAATAGTAATTTAATTATATTTCTTGAGCCACAGACTACTTTGTGTGCATAACATAACAGTGTAAGACTATCAGAGATGCAGATTGTTGAGTGCAGATTGACAGTTGAGTGCATTTTGGTTTAGAGTTACCAGCACAATAGCACCAGGATCACTTTGTCAAGGGGATTAAATGGATTTACAACTGTGGATTAGTATGTAACCAGCTGGGTACATTTGTGAAAAAAAGTGTGCCTGTGTGTGTGTGTGTGTGTTGGCGCGCAAGGGAAAGAGTAGAGACAAAAAAAAAAACAAGAGAGAAAAGAGGGATGGGGGCTTACTTTAATGTATCATGTGAGGTGATACTGTTATTAAATATAACTGTCTTTCCCTTCTGAAATCACGAAATTCTTTATTGCCCCTAGAGATAGTTTGAATTTCATTTCATAAGGTACAGCAGGGATAATAAGAACAGAAGAACAATAGTAACTTGTCAACATGTTTCTCATAAAATGCTTTTTTAATGGTAGTATCAATATTTAATTTATACCATAGGTCAGTAACAACCCAATGTATTCAAATATACATTTTAGTTATTGAATGTATTAAAAAAAAGCCCCACGAAACATTTACAAAGCTAAGACAATAGTTAAAATGTGTGAGTATTTGGAGAACAGTCTCTTCCCTATTACAGCAAATTAACATCAACTGCTTCTATCCTACCTGATTGTTTCTTATTATTGTTATATCAAAACCAAAAAACATAACAAACAAAAAAAGTATTATTATGAGTGAAAGGAAGAAGCTTTTTTTATGGCCCTGGACTCCCACAGAACATGGATAGAGGCGTGGTCAGCCCCGATTATCCTCTGCTGACTTAATTATTCATCCTGATTTCGACCTATCCTGTAGATGAGCCAAATAACACAGAGATTGATGAGTACTGTACTGTACTAAATGCTGGTGGTGTAGAAGTTGACTATCAGCTCCTGTGGAAAGTTTTGCTTCCCAAGAAGTACTTCATAATTGTAGTTTATCGACATTCCTCAAAATATAGCTCTTGTTCCCAGTTCCAAGCTTCCATACTATCTTCACCTTTCCAGGGGTCAACAATAAAAACACTATCCAGAGTAGCAACAGAGCTCCGGACTGCTGTGCTGAATATGGAAAGCCTTCAGCATTACGGACGTCAAATGAATGATACAGCCTTACGGCAAAGAACTAAAAAAATATGTTGCACTAATGTAGAGAACTGTTAAAGCTTTACATTATTTTTGTTGAACTCTGTGAGATGGGTTGTGCCTATACATTCTGACATGCAGAGGTCATTATCTTGAATTTAAAAGCAATGTCCTACTTTAAATCCAGATGAAATAAGTGTATTGTTGTTAATTGTTAATATCTTTCTAAAGTACAATAAAGGCTTGGTCCCTATAGAGCCATCCTCTAAATGAATGGTCATCTAACCATTTTGGTTTAAATCCACAGCTTCAATGTTTAGAGTGGTGGCTGGCAGAAAAAAGCTCTTGACAACGTGCTAGTTACAGTTCCAGCTGGCTTCACACCTAGCCACAGCTTGGTTATGGTTAATTAGCTCTACTCTGTGGCAGTGGACTCCAGTTGGTCACTTAGTAAACAAGTGAGCTCTACGCCTCCTCCACTGCTCCACCGGGTTTTGAAAAAAAGGAATTGTCCAATTGTTTCTTCCAAGAGATGTGTTATTTGAGGAGGTTAGTTTCAACAGATAGAGAACACAAAACAAAACACCTGAACAAAAAACCTATCACTCTCTTTGTTTACATATTGACAAAGTTGTTGCCCTTTTATCAGTGGTACTAGTGTAATAAAATGTATTTAAACATTTAACACTTGGCCTGGCAGAGGGAGAAGTAAAGCCTGGCGACACGCCAGATTTATAAACGTATATTATAGTGGGCAAAATCCTTGGGGAAGTTTGAATGTGAGAATTCCATGGGATGTGACTTTTTCTCAGCATATGGAACTACTTTATTTAAAGGATGAGAGGGGAAATATACAGATAGACTTTCGATAAGAAGTTAAAGAACAAGAAAATAATATTCTAATAAAACAGCCAAGGAAATTACAGAGGAAGAGTGGCCGCAAGAATGGCCAACTCATAAATACATTCGAAACCATAGAAAGAAGTGAGGATCAGAATTCACAGAATAGTTCCTTAAAAAACTTGACATTCTTTAGACAGTTTCTGTGAAACAATTGGCTAAGATAGCACTTAAACAACCTTTAACAATCCATACCTCTAACCTTTCAACTGGAAACAGTTTAAGATTGTCACAAAAACATGGATTTCTACTAAGGGTTTAAGAAATATTAGTATATTACATATATTCTTTACTAGGTTTGTCGCTGGCAATAGGGAGAGATTTATCTCAGCAGATCACTTAGATAAATGTTCAAGTTTCCCTGCTGTGAGAATACGGTATTCAACACATACCTGAAGCATTTCCTTTGCCTAACTACATCAAGAAAGCAGCTAGTGTTCTGTAATTTCACTGTTGTTTGCTAGAGGTTGCAGAGGCTAAGAATCATGAGGACAAAGTTCTCTGATCTGATTTATTATAGAAGGCATAAATATTGTATGTATCTGTAATTATACTTAGATAGGAATACGTAATAGCTTCTAATTTAGCCCTCTGTTGAATAAAAGGAAGGGAATCACTATAATTCAATGCCAATTCCACAGTTATCTTAAAAACAATGCAAACTTTTAATATCTTTGTACACTGTCATACCTCATAGAATATGAAATTCAAAGACGTGCTTTTCATGTAAAACTAGAGCTAAACTGCAGCAAACAATTATCAAGTATGTATCTTTGTAACAAATGCGTCAGTACTTTTGGGGTCCTGACATCAGCAAATGGTTTTATTTATTAATTGATTTAAAAAATTTTTTTATTTGTTTAGGTATTTGCAAATGCCAGTATCATGCCTGCTGTATCATAATGCATTTTGTTTCAGCATTGTGCTTTTCACCATTAAAGTAAAAACAACATTTTGCATGTTCATGTACTATTTTACAGTAGTATCTCATTTTTCTAGGAGTTCTGTTTTTTGCTGGAGAAAATCTTAATGACCACAGTTAATTAACATTTTCATATGCAATCTTTATTCAGCTTGAATTTTTTTATATAGGTATTTCCTTTTAAATATATATTACATAAATGAGGCTCTGCATTGTGTTTCAAAAATGTGATGAGAAGTTGGTTGATTCTAGATGACACCATTAAAAAATATGAACAGAAAGGAATTTAGCTATACTGTACAGACCTAGTATGGGCATGTTTCTCAAACCAGTGAATAGCAATGTAATTTTTTTTTTTTTTTTGTACAGTGTCATTGCTTTGATTAATAATATGTATGGTATCTGACTTGAAAAAGGAACCAAAGGTTATGGTAAGTTTTTGGTGATAATTAACATTGCTTAACTTGGAGCAAGAAACCATTTTGGAGAGGTAGGAGTTTATATTGGGTTAAAACTCAGAATCCAATGGCATGATTAAAAATGTGTCTATTTATATATTATATTGCTTCATTTTAAATGAATATTGCATGCTCAACGCCCAATGTTGTCACCTTTTTTCATGTTTTCTATGTTTTATCATGATTCCAATAAACAGACTAAAAAGAACTGGTGCATGAGTACATTTTTTAGTGGCAACATATGTTTGCTAGCACATACAGTACTGTATTCTGTTTTTTGTATTTTACATGTTTGAACTTGCATTATTTTTTCACTTAAGTATATATCCTTGTAGGCGGCATGATGTTTACCTCGCTTATTTATTCTCATTATTTATTTTTGCATCTGTCTCCTTCATTTGAATAAAGGAAAATCAAGAGGCAATCTTTTTTCGGTTACTGTTAATGGATGCACTTAATGCTCTATAGCTTTAGCGCTATGACCAAATCACCTGAAAGGTTTTCAAAAGATTTTACTGACTGCTTTGAAACTCTAAAGGTTTTATATATACAGCCGACTCCACTTGCTTATATTATTTTATCTTGCAGTGTATTGCATCACATAGGGCATCATTTCATCTAAGAAAAACATATTGTTATTATTTTGAGGCAATAGAGAATAAATTATGTTTAAATAAAAGTGAAATAAATAAAAGATTTAATGAGCAGAACAAAGACAGCAGGCTGAGCCAGCCTCAAGTTGTTTCTTTTTCTCCCTCTCACCTTTTCATGTTTTGTGATCAATACTGCTTCTTTAATCATTTAGTCTTGAACCCAGTTATAAGATGCAGTTAAAAAAGGCTTTTTTTGGTTATTTGTTAACAATTAATTGGACTCATAGAGTTTTGGATCTGTTCTTGGTTCTAACGGGTAGCTTTTTACTTTTTCTTTTTTTAACATATCTTGAAACTTTAAGTCAAGCTGATCAAGAGTTTAGTGGTTTAGTGTTAAACTTTGGATTTATAAATACATTAATCTAACATACTTATTTTTAAAATAAATGTATCATTAAAAATTCTTTAAAACATTTTAAAACAAATGGACAGCTGAAACTATTGTGGAAAAAATAATAGCAATATTTATGTAGAATGTCATAATCTCATGCTGCTGTAATGTGTCGCTGTTTGTTTCTTTGTAAATCTATTTCCAAAATTTATGTATAGTTTTATCTTTTAACAATTAATATCCAAAGTGTTTTTTTTATTTTATAATGCAAAGTTCCTAATAACAACCTCTCATCCCGTAAATTCAAAGTGTTTAATGAAAGCTTGTGTGACACTGTACTCTATATGGTAATTAAAGTTATATATATAGTTTCTATTGTTGACAGTCAACAATCTAAGTTGACCCTTTTATGGCTCAGCCTTGTTCTAAGTTAACAAAAACATTGTTACCACAAAGAAGAGATGTACATAGATATGTATTTCCTGATCAGATGTTACAACAGTTCACTTGCATGTGATGTTTATTGCCTTGCATGGTATAAACATGCAATGGCCTGTACTTACCTGCATGCTGCTTAATGAATGTCTTCCTCTCTCTCTCTTTGCCTACCTTTCCCTCCAGAAGACAACAATACAGAAGGTGGGTATTTTCATCATGGGTAAAAATTCTTTTTAAGTTTTATTGAAAAAATATTAGAAAATGATTGAAAATGTTGATGGTATCATTTAACATGAGTGGTAATTGTACTCCGACATCTCTTTTTTTTATTTGCTTGTTTTAAATACATAGAAATCTACAACTACTAACATTAGCAATAATATCGATGATAATAATAATTAGAAGAAGTAGAATTAAATCAAGCAATAAAACAAATAGTTCAATAAACATGTCAGTTGACATAAAAATAGTGAACCCTGTAACAAACTTAATATTTTAAACACTTGGGTGTAAGGGTGACTACATCCTCCAAAAAATCAGTGTGAGGCAAGGAGTGTATTTGTGACGGACAGTGTGGGGCAATGCCTCCAACACCCCAACAGACATCCAGCTTGTCCCCTTCTTACTTTGCCAGATAGTCATTTTGCCTGTTACATGGACCACACAGTGTTTATGTTTCACCCTTAATTGTTTAATTTGCCTATTGTCTTGAGCAGTTAATATTGTATTAAAAGCCACACCTTCGCTTTTTACCTGCTGTCGTCTTCATCTGGTGTGACCGATAAATAACGTCGATACCTGCTTTGACTTGAATGTGTGTGACGCTTCTTCTCTGCCAATAAATAATAATAACCCATGTGTTACATGGGTTGGGGATGAGCTGATGAAGAAAAAAATTAGAATAGACAATTGGCCAATGGCAATGCAGTTATTTCCCTGGCCAGCAAATCCTACTGCATTGCAAGTAAAGCAGGTGACAACCATTCTTTTTTTCTTTCTTTTGCGGGACACAGTCTCAATTTGCATGACATACAAAATTTGACAGAAATCACGAACAATGCTGGACATCTGGTCACTCTAATATGTAGGCAGATAGTAATAAATTAGGATAGTATCAGTATTAAAATGTTAACAAAACTTGGTAATTTAATTTAAAAAGTTAAATTGTATACAAGTACATATTTATTTTAATATTGAGGGATACTATATGTCGCAAGTGTTCATTTCTGTTGACTTTACTATTTTTGGTCTGACAGCTTATGAAAACCTTCTGTTTCTCAGAAATGGTAAATAAAAAAAACAACAAAAACTTGGGCATCCTTTACATGTCAGCAGAGCCGCAAGCTAAACCCGTTGTAAGTGTCCTGCAGAAACTTCACTGCATGAATCCAGTTTATTATGCAAAGTATTATGTACATTTACTGTACATTGTATTGACATTCTTTTAAGAAAACGACATGTCTGTAGTAAATATGCACTTTAATGTTTTTTTTCATACAATGCTTATTTTTTTGTTATACATAAGCCATAAATATTAAATGAACAAGAACAAAACTAAAACTCTCTCACCACATGTAAGGAATCTATAGAATATATCTTTCCATATTTTGATTAAATACTGTATTATATTGACCTTAATGATGCTCTTGATCTTTTTAAATGTACTTATATAACGGTAAAGTGGATTTCGCTTTCTGAACGTTGCATAGTAAGTTTCTGATGATGCATTGCAACCTTCCTCAGTTGCCTCAATGCTCATCAGAGTAACCCTGTTTGTATGCCCTCCACTTGATGTCTTTCCTACTTTTCCCTTATCCCAACAGTCCTTAAGTACCTCAGACATCTACTGTTAAGGGGATGCCTGCTTGTCAGTGTCACACAGTTTCCCATGATCCCTTGTTCTCTGCTGACTGTACTGTTGTTTTCCTTTAAGGTCTGGCACACCTGATGATGGGCGACCAAGGTATGGGCTATGTTTCTTTTTCCCATCATTCCTCCAGTGTTCCTCCTCTTCCCACTATGCTTGGAAATTTGTGAGCGACTAACACCTGTGCAGGCTTGAAGCTTCAGATTTGGGCTGTTGTCTGTCCATTTATATTAGTGGCATTCTCTTTACTTTTTATGATATTTTTCCATCCGACATTTTTATGGGAGATTTTTCTTCAGTTTGAAGTTTTTTGTTTGTTTAAGTGGCCTGACATTTCTCTACAAATTTTTGTTTTGTAATTATTTACATTGTATTTGTTTTTAATGATTTAGGGGTGGTTTTTAAAAAAAGAGAACTTGCATTAGCTTTGTTTTAAAGGTAATCCTCATCTGTCCTCACTTCAGTAATGCATGTGGATAAAATCTGCAAAGACAGTTCAACATTTTGTCTCCCTGTTTTCATTGGTGTGGTGCTGCATATTGTTATGGTGTTACGGAGCAGCAATGTAGCTACCTGTTTTTACTTTATATGGCAGCTGCCTACTTCCCCCGGCCTGTGCTTGCAGCCATCAAGCCTATATCCTTTCTTCCAACCACTATCCTCATGTTTAGCTAGGACACTTACCGGTGTCTCCTCTCCCTTTGTTTTTCCTCTTTGTCTGGAATCTGCTTTCTTCTGGAACATTTCATCAAATCTTATAGGTAAAAGTAAAGGTACTACCCTCTCTAATTTTCACCAAGCTGCTATTTTCTCTGGCATTATATGACTATATATATATATATCTATCTATATATATATAGATAGATATATATATAGATAGATATATATTTATATATAGTCACTTGCACTTTTAAAAACTCACTTTCAACAAATTAATTAGAGGGTTTCAAGGTAGGTGCTGCTCTTGCTTTGAATTCACATGCTCCAGCTTTGTTGCTTTCTGTTATTTTGCTTTTCCTTTTTTCATTTATTGCATGGGAGCTATATAAACTCATATGAATACATGAACCCCACAGTTGCTGTCCTAGTTTTTGTGCAAAACCTGCACCTAGGGAGAACTATATTGTTGTGTTTGAATTATGGGTTATGAGGTTGATCATAATGTGTGGGCCTCCCATCCTGGCTGTGATCCTCACCTCTTCTCTCTGTGGGGTAAGTGGACTTCTGATTTTTCCCATTTGACTCTCCTCAGGGCAGAGAGGGGAGACTTGGCTTGTAAGGTCCCTACTGAGCATACAAGGTAAAATTAAAATTATTTTGTTATAATTTTCCTATTAAACCATGATTTAGAAAGTTTCCATATGTTTGGTAAATGTAATCTTTTGTCAGTGCATGTGGATGGTTAATTGTAGAGTAACTATAAGTAATCTATTATTTGCTCATAGCTATTTAATATAAGACTATATGACATTTAATAGTGTTGAATTAACGTTTAATGTTCACACCGTTGACCAGATTATTTTATTAGTGCTCTTTTTAGTTTGCAATCTTATCTGCTTTTTGGGTTGTGCTTAATGTTATCTGACATACATGTGAAGCTTCATTTAAACAGGTAAGTTTTCATACTGATTGGTGTAAAGAATACTTAAAGTTATTTAATTAGCAGCACTAGATCTTTCACTTTAATGACAATGAAGTCTTAGCGTTATTATCTGTGTATTATGAGCTTTTTAAAAGTTTTTATGTGGTCACAGCCTTTATGCGAGTTAAGGTAAAATTAAATGTGTAATTTTAACCACAGGTTTAACTATGTCTAAAATGACACATATGTGTTTTGTCTCCTTATCCCACAACATTAAACTAGATAAATCATATTATGTTTTAGGACAGTTGGAATTATTCAGGTAAAATTGTTTCTGTCATAATAATGGGCAATTTTCTTTTACCATTATAAAAATTTAGAAATTTGTATAAACTTTCTTTTATAAATCTATTAGACAAGCCTTTTAAAGCAGGTCAGATGTTTTTGTGTCCTAAAACAACATTCCTCCTGACAGAACCTTTGTAACTGAGTCGGGTCTGTAAAGCAGACTTTTGTACTCTTTCTTTTTGTGTTGCCCACATTTTTTGTGACCACGATCAAGGCTTTATAAAAGCCACTCTTAAATGTTGGCTTTTTTGTCATCATGCCTGTCAGCCAGTGTCAGTACAGAACTCTTTTAACTGTGGATAATGACACTCTCTTAGTTTTACCACCATCCGAAGAGTTTTTGGCTTTTGTTCTGAGATCGCTGCATACATTTTGCACCAAAACACATTCATCACTGGGACATAGCACTTGTCACTCTCCTAAAAGGCATGATGAGACTAACTTATCATGCTCTTTTTACTTGCACATAACTGAAAGATGAAAGTGGCATCAGGTATCTTAAAATGGTGTCTTCTGATAAAACGAACTTGGCGAGGTCTCTAAGTCTTTTCCTGATATCTAACCTAAATTCTTTAGCATATTCCTTGATATCACATATGTTTTGTGTAAGATGGGTTACCAAAAATGCATCCACGAAGGTGCCCCCAATTTCCTTAAATGATCTGAATTAATTTACCGATAGCTGCCAAGCTCATCTTGGTATTCCTAAACTGTATATAAAATTAAGTGTTCTTAGTATAAGTGAACTTCTGAATTGGAAGAACTTTATAAAGATTATCAAAATAATGTTTTATCATTGCCCCAGGCTTTAGGTAAAATAAAACTGCCATTTATTGTCTTAAAGCAGGAAAACTTTCTATTTCTAATTACATTTTTAGGAAAAGAGTTATTCTTTTTCCTATATTTAAAATACAAATTTATTTCTGTATGTTCTCCCTATGTTATAAACTTGAACCTTATTTAATGATAATTCAGACTAATCCATGCAACACTAAATGACCCATGTACATGGGGTATTTGGGTTTGCAGTATCAGAAAATGATAAATTAGTTTATGTAATAAATGAGAGTGCATGAATAATGTCGCACACATAGACATGCACATATACACATTTTTTTCAGTGGATTGAAATATATTGAGTTGCTTTTCTTATACAAACCATTGGCAGCTTTCTTTAATTGACTTAAAGCTGAGTCCTTTAACTGATTATTAAAGTATGGGGAATGTATGCAAATTTACAAATGTGAAAACTGGAAGGAAATTCATTTGCCACATCATTCAAGGTAAGTGTCACTCTTAGTGTTATGGTATTCATTCTTATTTGTTTTGAAAGTTGATGCAGGCAGTAGGGCTTCTGCTAAACTGAATGACAGCAGAAATTCTTTGATCTCCCTTTTTATGCTGAAATGGAAAATAAGTTTGTGAATGGCTTAAAAAATGACTTTTTTGCTGCTCTATCAAGCTTTGGTAAATACTACAGACTATCTGTAATGATTTCTAGGGTCAAATTTTCTTCTATAATTCTATCTTGTGAATGCAACAATACATTGCATTCTGGTGATGCTGACTCAGATTATGTAACCCACTGTTTGATAAAGCACCTCTGTCATTTATGATAATTGTCTACATTACTTAAGGAGTCTATTGGTTAAATTAAAATCATCTCCCAATAATGTGTTTTAAAGCTTAGGTGTGTACAACTTCGTATAGATACCAGCCTGGATGTAGCAGAAGGAAAGCTGCAGGGAAGGAATCAAATAGTGCTGATGTGGCACGACTCTGCCATACTCGGCCCACTGATTCTAATTTGGGGTTTGGTAAGATTCCCCCTGTGTTTTAAAGTGTAAAACCCCTGCTCAGTCTTTGTAAATGTACTGTTTGGTCATAAACACAAATCCCCCTGAGTAGTAAAACTTGGAGTGTGGACAGAGCCTCTATTCATCGTCTACTTAAGCTTGTGAGAATATTGTGTTTTTTTCTGTTGGCCCTTGCTGAGGTTTTCCTGTGTCATGTTAACCACTTGGTAAGGTTTATCCTTTGTTTGATGGCTAGCCCTTTGAGGATGGGCTTTTTTGTGTTTGTCAGGTGCTTTCAGCTGGTTTACCAACATTGTTTATTTACCTAAAAACCTTGTTCCCATTCAGCTTCAGAGAGCAGGGCGTGCAGAAGGATAAGTTTTAATACCGCTGGCACACAAATCACTTGGGTATTTAATTGTTGTCGTTGCAATAAACTGCCATGTGCAGCTTAAGAGGAACTACAGGCTGTGCAGATAGGCTTATAGGTACAGTAATTTCTGAATCAGTGTACTTCCTAATGTAATTGCTTTCATTTTCTAAAGATGGGAAATGTTACTTTCATCACTTTGGAAATTATAGGGGATCATATTTACTCATATTATTCTGTATCTTCTTTTTATTTAACTGATCGAAAATAATATTTAAAATGTTCTTTTGCTGTGCTTGCTTGTATTGCAGAATGTTAATTCACTTCATTCCCTAATTGCATGTCACTGATTTATAAAAGTTCCCAAATGCTTTCAAATGGACATTATCTGGCATGTACAGTACACATGAGCTGAAATGGAAAACTGAATATCAAATGATCAAGTCCGACAATTTCACAGTCATTATCAGCATTAACAGGGTGTGAAAATTGCTCATGTTCTAACTTATGAAACTTGCCTCGGGTTTGTAGGTAGAGTTAATGTTCATACAGTTTTCACACAAATAAGTGTTTTGGGTAATGAAAATAGCTTTGGTATAATGATTTAGAAGGATCTTCATCACTAATGTATAAATATACTAAAAACAACTATCAAGAATATAAATCACAAACAGAAATGAAGAATATCTACATATGTAGCAGAAAATCAATTTATTCAGAAATTACCATCATTAAAGACATTTCAGTTGGATTAAGTTTTTTTTTTCTTTTTTTTATCTAATCCACTACATTCAACACTAACCTTGTGTGAAAACTTTGTTGTAAGCAGGTTTGCTTATGTTTGTAGCTGTTTGAGCATAACAAAGTGACGAATGGTACATAAGCTAGAATTCAGCTTAGGTCATTAGAAATGATTAAATGATTTTACAGAGGCATTATGTAAGTTTAAAGAATTTTCAAATGACACTGCCACCTGTGGCCAGAACACTGAACTGCAGCACTTTTCTACTTATCCTCATAGCTCACCCTCGTACTTAACAAGGAAGAAGTTTTTTATTTTTTATTTTTACTGAGTTTAACTGGATGCTAGACACCTCCGAATATCCTCAAAATCCATCTGGATATAACGCTCCGATTGTTTGCTAGGTTAGATGCATTTAACACGGACACGCTTGACATCACATCTGCCAAACAGCTCGGGAACTTCTGACCCGAAGTTAATTAAGGAAAATAGGCTACAGGCTTGTATATCCATCGGTACTGACCTACTGAGGTGTTAATCTGCTAATCAAACAATGTTTTACTTGTAAAGGGTTGAATAAAAAAGCAATGTAAAAGATATTTTTCAGTAAAAACGTACAAAATGTTTCTGAAACTTGAATCCCTACATGTACGATCTTACTAGCAGGTCGCCTTACCACAAGTGGCATACAATTCTGTTGTTAAAATATAATCTATTTTGATAAACCCTGTAACTGAAAATGTAAAGCAAATTATTGATAGGTTGATTTGAAATTTCTATCTAAAGGCTGGTTTGACATCACAAGATTTTAAAATAGCTGGGTTATTGGTCTGAACGCAAAGCAAAATAGTTACTGATGTCATTCTGTTTTTAGCATCAATGGCTGCAGGCAACAGAAGACTAAGGGCTGCTCCTGGGACATGTTGCTGTTACTAATCTTTTTTTAACTGACTGCTGTACAAGGAAAACATCATAGAAACTTAGTAGATGTTTTTTTATTTTCCATATAGCCTTTATCCTTGGAAGGTTAGGAGGGTTTTATGGCTATTGACAGGTGTTGGGACTTGATATCTAACCTAATGTCAGTGGGCCTGAGGCAAGGATGACATTTACCAGTCCATCACAAGGCCAAATCATCCCTAATGGTAATTTGTAATCTTCATCTAAGCTGTATTTGAGAGGAAACCAAAGTTTCTAGAAATAAAAGTGAAAAAGAATATAAACTCTACACAGAAAGGCCCTGACCAAGATTTCAATCTATACCTGTATTGCTGTGAGGCATCAACGCTAACCTCTCCACCTTCCAGCCTCAATAAGAATTCAGATTTTACTTCCATATCCTTACTTAATATTGAGCTGTATGTATGTTTTTTATTTAATTTAGTTCTTTACATTATTTCTACATTAGCAAAGGAGCTTATTGGACTTGCTGTAATCTTCTATATTTTTAATATCAACTCATTTAATCCAAAGGTCTGTAAAAAACAGCACCTATTGAGCAGGAGCTCCAGTTAAAAAAAATTTGGTTCAAAAAAGTTTCATAGGGGAGAGACATGTCAGCCATCGCTATGGTGATAGATAGCTAGATAGATACTCTGCTAAGTGTCAAAAAAAGACCTTTTTAACAGGCTGTCACTCGCTTTAAACAGAGAATTTTTCTTTTATCAGCCTTACAACTTATTAATTTACTCATGCACTTAGATTATTTGCTTGTTTGATTTGACTAAAGACCAGCGCACACTATTACTTGCATTTAGAAAAGAAAAACAATAATACTTGGAAAAAATAGATAATGAAAGCCAAATAAAATGTGGTATTGGGGGAAAAAAGTTCAAGCATGCTTTATATCCCTGTCACACCACAAATGTATTTTCAAAAGCTTTGTGAAACATTTAGGTCTGACTGATAAGAGTTGAGGTTCCTTCTTATTAGTATTATATATTTCTTTAATTTTTTTGCAGTAAAGTGAGCTTCATAACGAGCAATAAGATTCCATTCTGTAATGTGTTCTCCCCCTTGGAGCTTACTAATATATATGAGTTTACCATTTTAATCACAGCTTCCCTAGTATTCTCAGCAACTGGTGTTTGTTGAAAACAAAGTAATTGTAGTTGATAGGTCACATTGGCAGTTTTCATTGGAGCAGACATCTGTAAAGTGACTCCTTCGCAATGCAGGGGTGGGGGTGGGGGGGTAATTGCCTGTGGTGAGATTTGTATATCTTGACATGGCAGATTGGCAAGACTGCACTGAAGCTGCACAGATTAGTACATAACCAAAGATTCTGTTCCTGAGGGGGAGGCAAGAAGATACAGACAGAGCGAATGACTGAATGTATGTGAAAGGCATTTAGGGACTAAGCTTAAAGAAGTAGGCACAGAAAAGGGGCACCATGTGCAAAGAAGCAGTATGATAAACTAGAATTTTAAATCAGAGGCATGTGATTGAAATATACACTGAAGCAGCATACAAAAAAAGAGAATAATTTACACATTAAAAGTGCTCCCTGGAGTTAATTAAAAAACAGAACTTTGTTTTTTTTTTAAGAAAATTAGCTTTCTTTGTTTGGAGCAAACCTTAAATTTTATATGTCAAACCTGCCAGCCTGGGTCCCTGATAGACACGATTTGGCTTTCTTTGCTAGTCACAGCTTGAGTCCCAGCATTCTCCATTAAGAAGGACTCCACCATACCTTCACATCATTAAATACTAGATACTGTCATTGTGGAAGTTGTTGATTTTACCACCTTTCTTTCTTCTTGTATTTCATTTTTAAAAAAAAAGCAAGAACATTAATGCTCTTTGGTTATCAATGGTTTTCCCAAAGATAATTCTGTTTAAAAATGACAAGTATATGATTTTCCTCTAACCAGAGGAAATTGGGAGACTATAGAATAAAAAAGTGGGATCAATATGAACAAGGCTCATCTGGCTCCCCAGGTGGAGTGGAAGGAGATCTACTACAGATCAATACTGCTGGTCGATGCCAGTGAGAGACTGCAGTGATGAAAAACTCCCTTTCTTTGCCTTCAGAAGGAAGTGGATAAATTTGCAGCAGAAAATAGATTAAACGTAGATACCTATACCTCAGCTGTAGCCTGTGAAATGTTTCCTTTTCATCTCTTTTTGTTTAGTTATAGCACAACTTCTGTATCATAAATGATGGCCTCTTTAATGGTCTTAAATGATGGAATGCTTAAAAGTACTTTAATCATACACTGGATATTTCTTTTCAATAGTTATCTTGGAAAGCGAGATAAAAAAAATCTATTGTTTACGAAGGGGTGTCTAACAAATGATATGTGAGGATAAGCTTCTGGCTCAGACATCTTTAAGAATTTTTTTTTTTACTTTCTTGGGCTCATACATCTTTCATGAAAATACCCCTAACACATTTTTTTTTTCCTGAAATATAGTGTTTTTCAGACTCTATGTTAAATTGGATTCTGTGTGACTAGCTTTAAACAGGTTAAGTCATTAAATTAAAAGCTGGAGATGAAAGCATCTTTAACAGACTCAAAATTTACCAAGTGTTATTGGATTTGGTTTTTTTTTCTTGCAATAGCAAATTTGCCAGAATGTATGACCTTATTAGTGTTAGAAAGGTAATTATAGCTATATTTTAATGAAATATGTCAGCTAATTTATTATTTTTTTTAAATCTAAAAAGAAAATTGTTTTATTTTTGAATTTGATGGTTTGATTTTAGAAATTATAGTTGCTCCAGCATTCCTTGGATTTGGTACCTCCGTCCAACTTATTCCATGCATCAAGATGTTTTTTTGGGAAGTCCAGTTTATCATACTATAATCCTTTTATCCAGACTGTATTTATCTATCAAAGTGAAATGTAAAGTGATGTCATTGGCATATTTATTCAAGCCAGTAGATACCTGGCAAAATCTGAAAATATTCTTGGTTATTTGAGATTTCGAGAATAAGAACATTTTTAACTTCATTACAAACTCAAGGGCAGTATCCCTAGCAATAAGTACCATTGAAAAAGTGGGAAATAAAATCACATCACACAAGAATAAAATTCTGAAACTGAAAAAATGTATCCAAGACAATGTGAAAGTAACAACATTATTCTGTTAAGACACTCATTAGCAACATGGAAATGGGAAGTCATAATCATTTAAACAAAAAATAAAATTTCTTTGAAACATAAAATGTTGTATAAACAATATAAATGTATCTCAATTCTTTAGAAGCCTAGAATTGATCCTACATATCTGTTCTACTTAGTAATAAAAAATATAGCTAAGTTTCTTTATACTTGGAATAAATGGTACTATAAGATTCACTACCATTAGTAACTTATATATTCTGTATACCTTTTATGTTTGTAATGTAACCACATAACAAACACCTTATCTATATTTAGTTATTGGCTTAAGTAGTTCAGTCATTTAGAATAAACAGAAATACTGATCTCGAGAATTAATAACTTTTCACTGATTTATTTGACCTCTGGACACTAATTCCTAGTGCCTTTTTCTGTGAGACAGTGTGGAAATGACAAAGATTCCAGAGAAAAATGAACAGTCCATTTCCAATTGAATGTACCCTGGAAAATCCATGGAGGTCAACCTCAATTTGTCCTGGAAGGTCTGCACTGAAATTTACTACATGAAACACCAACATGCCTCAAGAGAAAGAACTACTTCTAAATGGGGAGAATTGTATTTTCTTTTCATACCAAATCTATTGCACTTTTTTTCTAGTGTATCCGCTTGCAAAATGAGACAATTTTTGATCTCATTTACAGAAACGTGAACTGCAAGTTTAATAAAACTGTGGTAATGAGCACAATTCTACATTATTGTATGTGTAGTTATTCAGCAGAGCAGCCTTTGTTCCTGAGTACCTCATCTTTGTCGAACAAATTGCTCATCTCTCTTGTTTAATTATACGCAAAAGTTCCATATCTACTCTTCTCCAGCTTGGTTCGATTACAAGTGTCATGAATTTTAATGGACAAATCGTGCAGCTATCAATCATTAGAATTTACTCATGCTGGAGCTGTTAGCAAGTGACTTTTAAGCAAATGTTTCCTGACATATACACTCAAGATAATTTCCTTAGCATATGCTGAATGATGGCATTTTTATCCATCATGCATTTAGGTGTAGATGTTTGCTGTAATTGAAAATCAGAGCGGCAGATATGTGTTAAAAAGCAAATTTGCAACACTAAGAAATTGTCTTGCTGCTAATTAATAACCTGGAATAGTGTATTTTTTGGTTGTGAGTACAGATAATTGGTTTTGCTTTTTTTTTACTGGCCTGTAATGTCCTTTTTTGATTTGATTTTGTAGTCATATAATAGAATTATTCTGAAAAGTCTTTTAATGAATTCAGTGTACGCAAAATAAGATAAACCACATACTGTGGTTTATATATTATGGTTAAGTGTTCAGATTAAGAGTTGAATTTCTCTTGCAAAAAGTAAATTAAATAATTTTATTTGTGACTATAACTAACTGTAACTGCTATGATTTTTCCCTAGTCATTCATATCCTATTCATGTCGGACAAGACAAAAAACACATCTTAATTTTAATTTAAAAAAATCATGACGGTGGTAATAATAATAAGACTATAGAGAAAAAATATTGATCGTAGTGCACTTTACAGAAGTATCTCAATGTTCTGTACACAAAAGTAAAAGAATAAATATCAAACATAAAACAGAAAAGTTGTAACTTCTCCACCAACTGATCACACTAAACAGCTTTCCTGGTGAAGAGCTAACAGGGCTAAACACATACCTATCGGTAGATTGTTTTGTTTTTTTTTATGAGAAAATTCTCTAGAAATAGTTAAAAAATGTGTCCTAGAACTGATATTGAAAACAAATATTATGATTTGCTTTTAATGACACATATTAATTGTTATTGCTTATGCAGCTGGGTACTCAAAGCTGAAGTTACTGTCCAGGTTGTAGTTTCTGATTGGGTAAACGACTAAAGGGCTATTTCTACCTCTTTTATAACCTTAAGCGTCTTCATCTTTATCTAGCATCAAACTATACTTAGACACTTAAACATATTAAAACTAGTCAAATTTAAAAACGACACTAGTATTATTGTAATAATTTTATACACTAAACGAATATGAAGATCATGATTTGGAGATAACTCATCAAAAAAGCCCTGTATTTTGTGTTGGGTTATCTACAATAAAATAGGGCCTTGTTAAAAGCAATAAAAAAGTACATCAAAGTTGTATAAAAAAAAAAAGACAAATTTCTTTGTTTGTTTTACATGTTTGCACACCTTCGTATCTTAGCTATGATCACAAGCTCTCAATTGGGTTTAAAGAAAACAGAATCCAGGTTTTAGGTGTTGTTTTTAACGCTAGATTAAAAGCACATTAGATGGTGAAGTGGGTGGAATATCCCTTCAGCTCTTTCTCAAATCAGAAACCAACTTCAGATTTGTGCCACATGGTTGCTCTGTATGACAGTTTGATGCTTTATTCACACGTTTCAAGAGAGTTTAGGATTTTTTTTTTATTTCATTATTGAGCTAGTCAGGTTTAAGGTACTATTTTGGACTGGAAACATCTGTCTCTGACAAGCCTGGAAATGCAGCACACCTGCTGTCTTACCAGCAGGTGTGCTGCATTTCTGCGACAGATTTAAGATTTGGTCAGTCTTTTCCCAAACATCTACCACTCTAATGAGGGTTATTAAACCACAATCAAAGTATAAGTTTAGGCTTGCCAGCAATTATTCACAGTGTTTTTCATGTGCATCTTGGGCTGCAAACTCTTGGCTTGTCATATCCATCCCAGCCTGCAAAATAAATACTTCTCTTTCTGTTGGATTGAAGCTGGTTGGGAGAACCAGGGACTGAAGCTGGTTGTAATTGAAGCTGTGCTGTCCCAGCTATCTCTGGCCAGCGATTCTGCAGCAAGCATCCTCTCTTGATACTCAAAGGATGAGCCACAGTCAGATTTACAGTGAGATTATGCTCTAAAGAGCTGGATTAACTACTTTTACTTTCACCCCATGTTATCCCTTTACAGACTTTGATGAATCTTTTCTGGTGGAAAAAACAATATTTAAGCTCAGTCATGGCGATGTGGGATAGATATAGTTGCATAAAGCTTATTTTTTTCCCTGTTACTTCTAACAGCTCAGCTCCACATAGACTCTCTCTCCATCATGTGTCTCCAGTTGTTGATGGAAGCATGTTTTTTTCACATTTTTTCCCCTTGCTCATTTAGACTTAGACTTAGACTTAGACTTTTTATTTGTCATTTTGTATGCACAGAGTGCAGACAAAACGAAATTGCGTT
>JAUZNJ010098064.1:0-21556 GCA_034780135.1 Jordanella pulchra
TGATAATCCCGGGACCAACCACCGGTTCCTGCCAGGTCTTTGGTCCCGGTATTATTGAATGTGAGTGTTATGTGTGAATGTGGGTCTGATTTTCTTTTTTTTTTTTTTTCTTGGCGGTGTGTGTGGGGGCACTAGGGTGGGAAGTTGTCATTGAGATGTTTTTTTTTTCTTCCCTCTCAGGTTGGGGTCTGAACTGCTCCCTCTCCCAGGAGCCCATTTCCTCCATCCTGCTCTCCCTCCTCTGGCTGGTGCCTGGGCTTACTAGCACACTGGTGGAGCTCGGGGTTTCAGGTGGATGCCCGGGTGGCTACTGGCCTGTCCCTGGCTTTCCTGGGGCCTCGGTTCCCTAGGGCCCATGGCCGGATTCACTTCAGGGTGGCTGCCTGCCAGCAGAGCCCGCGGTCTCGTCGCCGCAGCTCCCCGGGGCTCCGGCGTTGCGGTGGCTGGGAGACTTCCTCGCGGCTGTCTCTCATCCTCCCTTGGTGGGATCGGACCCTGGGTCAGCCCCTGCTAGGCGCCTTTGCTTTGGGCGTCTGGGGCTCTGGGTCTAGAACTCTCGGGGGGCGCGTCTTCGGCTCTCCACAACCGCTATTAAGCATTTTTTCTTTGGATAAACTTTACATGCATAAGTTCACTTTTCACAAACAACTACAGGTACTTGGTTCCAGGCACTTAGAGCAGGCAACACAGACAACATGTCAGATTAAATAATGCTACTTACGCTTCGGCGATAATATCTAGGTGTTACTTTGTTGTATGTCTCGTACCATATAAGTTGGTTGTGCTGTTCTTTTTGCATCTCTTTACAGGTGGTGAAGCAGACTGAAGTTGATTTTATCATTGTCTCCCTTCGATCTCCTGCCCCTAACACCCTTTCTCCTTTTTTCTGTTCTATCTTTCCCGTTCTACTTTCATTGTGGTGTCCATATAATCTTTAAATCATCCTGTATAATTATAATAAAGCAGTTTATATGCATAAAAAAGCAGAACACTAAGGCGATAGCCCTACTGCTCCACTTGTGAAAGCAGAATCTGTTGGGCTCTGTTTGGCATCAAGACAAGTATTCTTATTGCCACATCGCCAGACAGGATACTGTAAAAAAAAGAAAAGAAAAAGAAATAAGAGACGGTCATAACCTTAAAGCTACTGAGTCTTCCTTAAATAGGTTAGCTGCTCCTTTGCATCTGCGTCGGGCTTATGTCAAACTGTTATACTTTTCCTGACTGTAATTTATAAGGTTCTCCTTACTTTTTTAAAGACAGTTAATAAATCGTCAGTATAAAAAGTTCCATTAAGTTGTGGCAGATAGAATTTTGGATGGATGGATAGAAATAAATAGGAAATTGTGATTTTTGCAGACTGCTCAGGAACTCATTATTATTTCAACATAGAAAACTAAAAGTAGGACTAAAAAACAAAGATCTATGGCTAGAAAAAGTTGGATTTTACAGTAGAAAATTAAAACCTTGGCAAAAAGACAGAAAATAGCCATGATTAAAACTGTGGGATGTTCTCCTTAAAAGGAGCTCATTTGTAACCTGGCAATAAAGCACAAGCATCTATACGCAGACTTTATCCTTACAGTTGGGGAAAGTTTCAGAAATAGTATCTTTTAAAGTTATTCTTTGGATAAAACAAATTAAAAAACTATCCAGAGCATTACTATCTGAACCAAATCCTTTGCTTAAAATCTTGATGATAAACAAGATATTTATATTTACTGTTCCTTTTCATATCTTTAGCATCACTGTTCTCAACACATTGTTATTTTCCTTGCAATCCAGTTTTAGAGAAGAGAGCAAAGGGGAACCGACATCTAAATGCATAACGAACAAACAAAAAAAGTAGCAACTATTTATGCAGGCATGCACCAAGTGCCAGGTGAGTATTCTTAGTCTTTAGATATCACAAGGAAGATAGAGTGACCCAGTTTTTAATCTAAATTTTTAAAGTCAGTTATAACAGTTAATATTTAATAATCATAGTGATAAATAAATACAACATGATCAATAATGTAGAGCTAGGATGTTAAAGACTATTAAAGAATGTTGGTGCCAACCTCACAGAGATCTGATTAGCCACAGAGTTTCCCATGATTTAAAAAAAAAATAGCTGGACTAATCTTAACTAAAATGCTAAATATTCCACTCAAGGGTATAATTGATCTGTGTTTGCTTTACAGCCAAAAATACATGTTCCTTTTTTTTTCCATTGTGAATGATGCTTAATCAGCATTATTCAGGGAAAATCTGAGAACAAAGATCATCCGCAACACTGCAACGTGTGTAGTTATATCTCCAGATTTATCAGAAAAAGCTGGAAAGTTTAAGAAATTCTAATAAGAAATTTGGTACCAAATATCTATAAAATTGTACTAATACGGATTTTAAGGACGTAGTACATTCAAATGTAATTTCTCTGTGAATGGAAATCAATAGCAAACATGCATTTAATCTCAGAATAAATGCAGTTATTCTATAAAGTAATTAGAAAAGCACTCGGAGAGCCCAGACTTCCGCCAAGCAGTAAATTTTGCCACAGATTGTGATTGAAGGTGCGTTCACTCCGAACACATTCATCTGATTTAAGTGCAGAGTTGTTGGGGGACGGCGTCAAGCAAAATCGAGAGGTTCCGAGGCACATCCAAGCATCAAGAGCGGCACATCTGTGGATCTGGGCTAATGTCAGTGAAAACACTGGAGGAGCAGCAGAGATCCACGCCTCACCTTGGACAATCTGTTGACAATCAACATCTAGGTTTTTTGGAGGGCTCCAAAGAAAAACACGAAACAGATATGGTGTAGAGAAAACATCCATCCAGCCATCCATCCATCCAGCCATCCATCCATCCAGCCATCCATTATCTCCCGCTTGACTTTGGGCGTAAGGCAGGGTACACCCAGAACAGGACAACAGTTTGTCACATGCAAAAACAGAAGGAAATGTTTCCAATGTTGAATTCTGGTTCACTAACCTTCTCAATGTTAAACAACAAGCTTTGAAAATTTCTGAAGAAGCTGTTTGGCATATGATGTCACTGATTAGCCTCTGACGATTCCTGAATCTGTCCAGGTAGGTTTGGAAACAAAAAATCTCTCTTTGACAAGTTACTCGTTTGTCCAAGGAATGCAAAGGGTCAGATCCGTGAGAAAAGAGACAGGCAGAGTGATTAAAAGGACAAACCAAAGTTCTGGGGCCGAGAGCAGGTCCAGAGTCAAAGCCAGTTGATCCGAGATCCAGAGACAATCCACTGGATGAGCTTTCTGCCATTCTGCTATGCTAATCTGTAGTGCAGTAAGGTTCCTAATAACCTGTGAGTAGCAGCTGCACACATGGATGTGCATGCATCCACCAGGCTTGTGAACATGATACTTGAGAACAATGGTGTGATTTTTCTTATATTCTATTTAAAAGATTCCTTCAGATACATTTCTTTTTTAGTTATTTTTGTCTAAAATAATGAAGTATTGTTTTTTATTGTTTTCCTTTGTCACCTTTCTTTTAGTGTGCTTTATAACTTTGTTTGACCTATTTTATATAGAGAAATTTTGGAGCTTTGCTGTTATACCCATTCTAAAACTTAGTAAGCATTTTAATAAATATATATTTTTTTATTTATAATAACCTTAAGTTACTGTAGAAACTTCTCCCTCCAGCCAGTAAAAGTTTTATTTTGGAAACTATAAAAATAAAACCATGAAAATATAATCTAAAACTTTTTTCCTTGGCTTTCTAATAAGCATGCCCCACTTTTTAAACCACCTGGGTACCCCTTGATGTTTGGAGTCAGAGAGAGAGAGAGAGGCAGCTGATGGACAAAGAGAAATTGAACCAGAATGAAGACGAGAACTAAACTTGGATCAATACATAAGCCTGATGCACGTTTTCAAATATTGTTTTGATGCATTTATTGACCTTGACTTCTGCTTTGTGACTGTAGTGCCCCAACACTTTTTTTAGGGCCAAGTGGGGCTATTAAAGTTCTCAGAGTGGCTGGTGACTTAAATAAAAACCAGATTCACTTTGTGATTATGTATTATTATTTTATTCTATAGTCTGAATTTCAATATTTTAATCTTTTTTTTTCACAAATCCATATTCTTAACTGACAAAAAACTTAATGATTTAGCATTACCAAAGATTCTGATCCTGATACATTATCATAATTTTAATTTAGCATAACAGAGCCAGCAATGTAACTGACAGAAACCATCAGACTTTGATTAATTAGAAAATACTTCATAATTTACTTCTGAATCCCAGCCTTGATTAGGATCTCTTTTATTTATACAGATTTACAGGACTCATCCTCCTCAGTGTTTTGCATGTTACTTTACAAGCAGCTCAAAGGCTGATGATAAAAAGAGACTGAACAGTGGCTTATCACACTACAAGTAAAAACCAACAAAGGAAAACATGTTTACTATGGCACACTAATCATATTTAAGGCAGGGTTAATCAGAAAAGGTATGTGTGTTCACTGATGTGTGAAAAATTTGGTTAAACCAATAAAGTGGCCAATTTTATTCCACCACCCGCCAACCCGACAGAGCCACTGTTTGCTCGACATCTAATCTTTAGATTTCCTCTTAGACCTGTTTGCTTTTATACACCCAGTAGTAGAAATGAGCAAGCTTATCCCTTCATCTATATATATTAATTAGTTTCCTTTGTGCACTTTTTCTGCCCCAGCCTCTCCAAATTATATTCTCAACTACTTACCTGTATTTATGTCATTCTCCACTCATCCCTCAGCATATGCCCATCTGTTACCATTGTTTTTAGCTGGATCCTTCTGCTGTTGCTCCTGTGTATTCCTAGCCATACCAATGACCTTTAGGTTTGTTCCCCATTTTTCTACCCATGCTTCATGTCCTATCATTCCTTTCTGTTCTTCTTACAAGACCCCTCCAATCATAGGTAGTTCTAGACAGGGGCCAACAGAGGCCAGTACCCCTGTAGAACTGATCCTGGCCCCTGTTATGGCCCCTGTACTAAACACTTAATACTAAAAGAAAATTCTAACAATTATATACTTTCACAGACATAGTAAATGATAGCTCCTTTTACCCCTTTCCTTTTTTACAGATCTTTTTTATTTATGATTTTTAAAATTAGGTTCATAGCTTCAGTTATATTTAGATAGAATCACAGTTTTCAATTGTTAAATTGTCTCCAATCATCAGCGCAGTGCTTTTGACTCCCTCTCTGAACTCTGTTCCAGCTCAAAAAAATTAAACAATTTAAAGCATATAAATGTGTCTGTTGAAATAATAATTATTCATTCAATTTGTGACTTTATCCATTATGATATTTTTGCCTTTTGGTTTGTTGCAAAAAATGCATCTGTATCTATAATACACATTTCTTATAACGGATATTTGAATTTGCGGACCCAGAATTCAGCCAGACAACAGGAATATGATTAACAGTTTATTTAAAGGACTTTCGGGACAGCAGCAGGAGTCCTACAGCCAACCGGTCCTTCTGGAGTGAGATATAGAGGTAAGTGTCCAGCACAGAATGTCAGAATGTTTATCAGATAACAAAGATGACTGACCTCAGAGTGTTTTGGAGGACAGCCCAGATAGGGGTCGGAACCGGGAAACCAGATGACTGTGGGGAATCCAGAACGTAATCCAACATCAAGTCAGAAACAGAGCAGGGGTCATGACCAGAAGATCAGAAGACTGAGGTGACTCCAAGGCAGACTCCAGAGATGTAGTCAGAGGGGCAAAAAACAGATCAAGGCAGGTATACAGACCAGTCGGATGAGAAACAGGCTGGCTCAGATAATCAGGAGGCAAAAAAGGTCATAGACGGGCAAGCAGAAATACAGGTATGCTGGACCAGACTCACCAAATGGCTCAAGATAATATGGCAACAGTGATTATAATTTTTATCCAGTTAATTACAGGATCTGTAATTAATTAATTTAATTCAATCGCATGTTAATCGAAAATCATATATTGACAAAATAAACTAAACTTTCAATTCAAAAATGTTTTTTCAGTCCTTGTTTATCGAATAAATAATAATTTTAACCTGTAGATACTTACATGAATAATAAAAAGTGATTAGAAAAATTTTATTGAATGAAATAAGTGCTTTGGCCCTTGGACCCCGACAGAAGACAGGATGCTGTAAGCCAGCATGATCTTGGATGAATAACTTAGGTAGAGGATTAGAGTAGTCCGGACACTGGTGGTGGAGTAAGCCGGAAGAGGAGAGAGTCTTAGAATAGACTACGAGAGAGGGAGAAGATGGGGTGAAGGTGGGTCAAAGTTCGGCTGAAGCGCTGACTGGAGAAGCTGGGACTTCATCTTAATGAAGAACCTCTTGAGAAACGATTGGCCCCGGAGAAGTTGCAGTGAAGGTTGAAGGCTGATTGGCTGAAGGTTGAGTGAGGCACGTCATCAGGTGATCCAGGTTAGGCCTATGAGGAGTCTTCCAGGTTGAATTTTTGCTTAAGCATCATATAAGCACAGCAACACATATATTTATTGTATTTAATCAATTATTTAGGCTATTCAACCATCAAATTAGTTGAAAGTTATAATCATCTAGCTTTATTGTTATTTTGTGCAACTGCTTTAAAAATATATTTCTGTTGAAGTGTGAACAGTCCTTGAATAAAATCAAAGCACAATTCCTTCCACTAAATATGGTAAAAAAAATATTACAACAAGAATTACAATAATACCTCTAAGAGTTTAATATTTGCTATAAAGACAAGATAAGTTTCATTTCTAATACTGGCAGAACTATGACACTTCGGCTCTGCATAAAGCATTGCATTTAGGATCTTAACAATTAATATTCATTGAAGCATTTGGTGCAATTAGTGCAAAAAGCCCCATCTTTAACTGGCCAGTTGGTGCAGTTCATTTACATACAGTTAAACAAGTCATGAGCGCAGAGAATGGAGCAGAGTTAGCAGGGATCTGGCTGAGTGCATGCAAAGGCAAAGCCGAGAGCTCACAGAAACGTTGTTGAGAGCATGAAGAAAAGGAGTGGAGCAATAGCAGAGGGGGGAGAGTTGAGTGCGTTGCCGGCAGGTTTTGATCAAGGGAGTGTGGGTATAAATACTGAACATCAGTCTCTCTGAGTGCTCAGACTGGTAACTGCGTGCTCAGGTCAGTGGCATGTCCATGACGCCATATTCAAATAGCTTGCAACTGCAAACACAGTTCCACCATAGCTTAGTTCTCCATAAAGATTTGAAGGTATTCTGTTCGAACCATGGTTTTAAGCTTAAATATCCTCATTGGACCAAAGGCCAAATCCTAAACTGTCCCCTAAGCACTAACCCTTAACCATCAAGTGTCAATCCCAATGAAGTCATTCACAGCTGTAGAGGTGCCTGGATTGTATGTGGGGGTATAATCGAGATTGAAAGACGATTGACAGACCTGTAATGACTTAAAGTACTGGAGGTGAAGAAATGAAAACTAGACTCAAATGTGCAGCAAAACCAAGGCAACAGGAAGTTACACAAGCAAATGGAAATATGGGAAGCAAAGTTGAAAACAATTCAAGCTAAAGAAAGAATGCAAAGAAAAAGGGCCTTGAAAAATAACAACACATGTTCATGCTAAATTTAACAAACCTCAACCTAAATGAGTCAAACAAACCGCAAAAAATAAGTTACCTAAAATGCAGGTGCATATTATTAATTTAGATCATCAAAAGATTAATTCATTTCATAATTACATTCCAAAACTCAAACCCATTTATGGCCTCATTACTCCAACAGGGGTTTGATTTTAAATCCTTATTACAGATTACTAATTTACTGTTGTTTGAAGACAGAATAGATAATCTGCTTTGAATTGAGTAAAAGCTGTTTAGCTCTGTTTAGAACTCTCTGGAATATCCGAGAAAGTCACATATCAGAAAAATCGTATCCCAATGTGCTTCTAACCAAATGCAACTTCTGACAGAGGAAGGTTTGTTAAAGACAGAATTCACCATAACTGAGCAGTATCCGATATGGAGTTCAGGGCAGCAAGGAATGTCCTGAATTCTATGGTCATCAACTTTTCTACAGGCAAATGGCTCAGTGCAGGAGAGCCAGCTCCTCAGGGCAAGACTCAGCCATCTTCTCACGTCTGGCAGAAAATGGACCCTTTGAGGACTAGAATGTTCAAACATTGGATGAAAAAGATGATAGTTTGAGGGAAGAATGAAGACAAAAAATGTAGTAGGAACTAAGAAAAAGAACAACTGAGGATGTCTAAGATTTCCATTTTCTAACCATGCCTATTGTGGAGGTAGTCCATTCAGTATGTGAATTTAGATCTGCAGAGCAGTACTTCCCAAACAGCTGTAAAACCAATTTCTGCCTTTTTAGTTTTAAAGTTAGGAATTCCTGCAGATGATGGATGAGGAATTTTCAACTAAAATTAAATGCTGATTCTTTATTGTAACTCCCTCCAAGCAGAAAACAGACACAAGGTGTTATTCATTGTTACTGGTATTTAATATTTATGCCGTGAGAACTGTACAAACACAAAATACATTTTTACAGAAACACATTCACATAGAGAATAGACAACTATTACACACAAAATTAAATACAAAATGCGTACCTCTTTGGCTGCTTCAACTTGAAAGGGTTAATACAAAAAAAACTTTTCTTGCAATCTAGGGTTAGGGTTAGTGAGCCTTAATGCCTCACTGAAACCTTTCCATCAACTAGCAACAAAAAGCAGCATGCTGCCCTACACAGAATACCGTGTGTCACTAAAATATGTGCGGAACAAAACAACACATTAAACATTGGTTTCGCTTCAGAACCATTTGCACGCTTTATAATAAATATAAATATTTTACATCACTTTAACTTATCTACACCAACTTAGAATCATGATATTAACCCAAACTGTATAAACTGCTGCTGATGGCAGCCACATTGAACCTTTTTAGGAGTATCTGGTCAAAACTTCTCCGATTCTCCACACTGAGATTACAATTATTACTGTATTCTGCAGATATCAAATCTGAAAAATTGCATATAGGCACATGCAAGAACTGATAAAAAAAATTGCTTCTTGAAATAAGTGGGTTGCACTTCATTCATTCAATGAAGTAAAATGAAAAATGAAGTAAGTAAAATGAAAAATGAAGTAAGTAAAATGATTTGCCAAGAGAATGACTACTTTAGCCCTGTAAGGAAGGCAAACAGAACCTAAACTTTTATAAATTTAATCTAAGTTTGGCAGAGAAAAGTACAGAGTTACGGCTCTGGACCGATTGTGTGGAAGTCGTGACCACCGCTATGCAAAATAAATAAAACAATGAATAACAGTTCTGGTGGGTTCTTTAAGCTCAGTGATATTGGTAAACTACATTTAAATAGTAGTTTACCAATATCAATCAGTAGTTTGTGTCTCTGATAATTTGTGCAATGAGTGGGTGTCCAATCCAACTGCAATTAAGCCTGCCTGCCTTGTACCATCTAGTACAATAAAAAAAGTGTTGTGGATCCCACAGTCTGGTGGAGTTTTTGGACACCATCATTTGGATCTATTTGGAGTATTCCAGCTTCCAGACAGTTTCTTGGCACCTTTTTCATTTTTGCCTTGTTTCTGAGGCACTTCTGCATATATAATGTACAGTTAGATTATTTTTTAATTGTGGCTGAATAGAGGGAATTCACCAAAATAAGGTAAGAGCTGGTAACCTATCCTGATTTACTTTTTGTTAAAAAATAATTTCAGGCATTCTGGGCAAAGAGTTAATCTTGAGCACAGCTTGTCTGCTCAGTTTGTTTTGCTGTAGGTGTTAAAGCATTAAAGGACAATACTCATGCACATACAGTAGGATGCAGTAATTAATTACACTCAGATGTTACTTTTATAAACCACCCCCAGACCCTCAGCTACATGTTTAACGCACTGTTAACGCTTTGCCCCCCACTGTCAGTGAAGTGTAAAAAAATCAGAAGAAGTAAACAGAAGAAAAAAAACGAAACGTTAAGGCTTTTCTTGCATCGTGTAATGAGGGTCATAATGCCCCCAAGCGCCCTTAGTGTAGAGACAGGAAGAATAATTTCATTCATGAAGGAGAAGGGGGTGTGCTTGGTAGTGTTTTCCATATCAAAGAAGGTTAGGGGCATTTTGTTTGAGAGGCACATTTTCACATTGCAAAAATGTATTATTCTCCTTTTGATTAAAAATTCCAAGCCTTTGCCCTGCCTCTTTGCCTAAGAAGGGTTTCACGGGGAGGGGCAGGCGGGGTTCCGGGCAAAGGTAGCAGATTCAGCTGCTTGAAGCAATTGCCGGAACATGTGGGAATGAACTGTGCAAAAATGTTCAGACAGTGATTCCCACATGCATAGAGGGCTTCCTTTTTAAACTGAGAGGCTCAGCAGTGCCGGAGAGAACACTTTTTTATCTCTCTCTCTCTTTCTCTGTCCGACCTCAGCCTCGTCGACTGCAGTGTGTTTCCACTTACCACAGCAGACATCCATCAGATCGCACATATTAGGAAGCTAATTGTCCCTCTTGGGTCAGTCTGTTCATTATCTGACCCAGTGCACCAAAGTAAATGAAGCAGGAGCAAAAGCGGCGACAGTAGTGGGCCGACAGATTAAAGCATGGTCGCTGGTCCTGGGCTCCATGAACAGGCATTCGCACAGACAGCCTGTGGTCATGACAGACCTCCACACTGTGCCTGGTGGAAATCCCACAGTGGAAATGCCAGCAATGGCTCGGCAATTACCGTTTCCAGTTTGGGCTCATAACCTGTGGGAACCAATACTCCATAAATTACTGGTGTGAAAACCAAGTGAAATAAAACTTTAGAAGAGTAATATATACATAACCGTATTTATGATATAAAGCCAGGTTTTAAGTGAACTAATATTTGTGTTAGTAAATAAAATCCTGGGTATTGTTTCTAATGTGTTGGGAATTTTGTCCTGTTGCTGATGATTGCAAAAGTACGACGGAGTTTTAGGGCCAGGCTATTATATATATATATATATATATTTTATTTTTTTTATTTTGGGAATAAAGTCATAATATTACGAGAATAAAGTTGCAACATTACCAGAATAAAGTTGTAATATATGAAACTCTTGCAATAAGCACTTTTTTTCCTAAAATGAGGAATGTCGAGCATCTTGTGAAGCTATACTTTGCTATCGGTTTCACAAATAGGGAGATTTTAAGTCTCTTAGCGCAGCAGCATCAGTTCATTATCAGTATCGGAACTTTGAAATGATTGTGCAAAAGACTATCTCTGTATCAAAGAAAGAACCAAACGATCCAGAAGAAATTATTGTGGTTGTGAACTCGTAATTTTGTGATGATATTCTCCTAATTTTTCGATTTTATTCTAGTAATTTTACGACTTGATTCTCGTAATTTTCTATACTGTATTCTCGTAATTTTATGACTTTTTTCTCGTAATATTACGACTTTATTTTCGTCAATTTTACGGCTTTATTCTAGTAATATTATGACCTTATTCTCGTAATACAAAAAAATATATATCTACTTCTCCATCGTACACAAGGGAGAGATTTAAACTGGAATAAAAACTGAATAAAGAAAGACACCGTAGTCTGTAGAATTTTGTTTCAATCTGTCATTAAAAAAATGGAAACATAATCCAACAACACGGTTTTTAATAAGGTCTGACATATTACTTTAATTGGCAAAAGCTGGAATTTAAAATATCTAGGTTTAAATGTCTTCTTAAATTTTTACTTTTTCCCTTCCTAACCCAAGCAGTGAATTGCAAATGTACACAGTTTCAAGTGATGTATCTGCCCTCCCTTCACGCTAATATCCTTTAAACATTCATAAATGGACAACATCAGAAAGACCAAAAAGAACACAGCAGTGAGATGAGAATATTATTGTGGGGCTGGATTTTAAAACATACCCGAGGCTTTAAACATCTCAGAGCTCTTATCAGTGTATCATCTTAAAACAGAAAAGTATAGGAAAACTCCAAACCTTCAAAAACAGTACCATTTACCTCAACAAGCGGGCTGAGCAAGCAAAGCATTTAACAAACAAGCAGGAAACAAACCCATGTTAGCTTTGGAGGAGCTGCAGTATCAGTGGCTCAGTAGGATCATCTGCTGATAACACGGCTGTTCGTGTTGGAAAGCTCAAATTAGGCCAAAAGTAAAAGACTGTTTGCATATATATTGGGAAAAAAAAGTGGTGAGATGTGACGAAAACTAAATTAAGGCAAAACCTGTGAGAAGAGCCTCGCCTTCTGACAAGACATTTACACAACGATTTAATCAGACTGACAATTAAATTATTTGTTTCATTCATGTGTAACACCGTAACTGAGAATCTGTGGTGAGACTTGTGCATTTTATGTTCAAAGTTAATCTGGTCTGATTGAGCTTAAGCTGTTTTGCAAATATCATCTTTATGTGGCACATATAACTACTTTGTGGCATTATTTTGGGGTTGCACAACTTAAAGATTTTGAAGAGTGTGAATATTTATCCAAGGTGCTGTGTTGATAGCTTTACAGCAAAAACATCAGTTCATATGGCCTAAAAACAGCAACACTTTTATCCAGGGCTAACTTGATTTAATCTTGTGGTGGCAGCAGGAGCAGCTTTGTTGGACCTCCTCCAAGCAGATCTGTGCTGGCAGGTGAACATTTAATACCATTCCCTGTTCCCCAGTGAACGCACAACAACAGACCCTGCCCCTTTGAGCTCTGACAAATAACTCTCCTCTTTGCAGCCAACGTGAGTCTTTATTTCAACGCACAATTGAGTCATGATGGGATTACCCATTGTGTGTACAGCTGCAGTCACAGGATTAGGGATGATGGCAGAGAAAACACAGTTCCAACCAACTGCGTAGCCACAACTGGCAGCTTGGAAAGCCACTCCAACAGCATAGAGCATATGAAATACATTAACAACATGTAATGAAACGAACATTTCTGTTTTTAAGGATGTTTGCAGATGTTGGAGGCCATCCTAAATGTCTGAGAGGTTTGTGTCTGTCACCAGAAAACAACATGGTTTCCTCATCGCAAGCCGTCAGCTCTTCCATTTCTGCGTGTCTTACATATGTGACAACAATCACATGCCAGTGACTGTGGGTGTACAGATGCCTGTGTGTGGGAGAGGAGGAGGTGAGCGCCCAACTGTCAGGAATGACACAAGATGACTGGGTACGCAAGACACACCATTATCGAGACTCTCACACCTCCGGCAAAAACCTGCGAAAAGAGTGCACCACTCGTGCATGTTGCACCATGAAAGCTAGAGAATGTCTCTGCCACAATACCCCCCACCTAAAACACCCACCTATGGGGGCAAAACCAGCGTCACAGGAGCAGTGATGAGCCACGTTGCTATTACACATCACTACAAAGTGGTAATTTACTGTAATTTCAGTCAGTGTCATAACAGCGGATGCACATTTCTAAAGCTGTCATGTTTCTCAGCGGCTGAGTGCTCGCGGATCCACCATGTATTTGAGCGAAGCGCTCTGACAACAAGGGCTTGACCCCTCTGAACTTGAGTCACGCTCAAAGGCGGAGATGTCAAGCAGCAGTTGGTCATCGGCTGGGACAGTGTCCACACGTCCCATGCCAGAACAAAAACTGTTATTGCTGTACGCCTGCTCTGGAGAATGAGAGGGGGGTCGCCAGGGGACGCACGGTGACTCACAGTGAGGGGAATGAGAGTCTTTCATCGTCACACATGCGCCCACATCATCCTCTTCTCCTCATTATGCCCGATGCCACCCACACCGCCGAGTGTGCGCTCATACACGCAAATGCACAATGCTGTATGAATAAAGTAGTGTCTACTTCAGTGTCAAAGGAGCTTACTCACAATGGCCGGACCAGACTGCAGCAGTGAATCAAGCACTTATCCAGAGCAGCAATCCTCTATAATACAGTACTTATTGTGAGAGCAGAAATTCACAGAAAGTGGTTAAAAGCTTGTACAAATTATCATGTTTCAGTGTCTACACTCTGATCAAGGCTTTGTCTTGGTGACAGGTCCTGGCGTGCGCTATTCTACAATTGAAATTTCACAAACTGAGCAGAAAGGAGCAAATTTTTCAGTCAGTTGTCAGCCAGGGCATGAGATTTTATGAGGAGGCTCCTGCAGAACTAGGGGGGGGGAGGAATTGGATAACTAAGCTAGTTTTCCAAATACCTAACCTGCCTGCAGCGTAGCAGCAGTGGTTTGATGTGGTTTATTCTGCACGCAGATAAAAAGCTTTGGCGTGCAATTACTAAATTAGTGGAGAAATTAATTTCAACTCAGTGAGCTGACACAGAAACGCAGTGAACTGTTAATTTAGGAGCAGGGTGGGGGGGGCTTACTTAAAAAAATCTTTTTGAATTTAAAGTTTAAAGGATTATTGATTTCAAGGCTCTCAAGTGTATAGTGCGGCGTAACTCTGAAGATTTGAATTGCATATGTGGTATGTCAGCATGCAAGCCTAGGGTTTCTTAGTACAGTGAGGTAACCTACTATTATGCTAAATCAATAGTATCGCAGTAGTATTGCTTTTCAATAAAACGGTTCTGGGTTCAAATTCTAGCCATTGGTCTTTCTGGAGTTGAGATGTTCTCTCTAAGCATAAATGTGAGTGTGTCTTTTGTTCTAATGAAAATAAAACTTTGACTACCATGATAATGAAAGGAAAGAGGGAAACTTGCAATCCTGAGAAGCACATCCTGACAGGGAAGTATTGGGGTGACAGGGGGAAACTGTGCAGGTTAATACTTAGGCCAAGATAAGTCTTTCTCATGGGTCTAATTCTATCCCAGTGTCCACTGAAAAGGATTATAAAGACAAAAAAAGTTACTATTTTGGAGCAACAATCACAAACCTGGGACCCATGAAAAAACTGACAGGCAGCAGAGAAGCAGAAAAGACAAAAATCTACTGCTTGCATAGAGAACAGAACCAAAACAGTTTGGCAACAAAGAGGTAAGGATTGACATTAACAGAACAGAATATAGTCCACTGAGGAACAAGCATATATTGTAGGGCATCGGGAAAGGTGGTTAGTATGAGTTTAATTAGCACAGCAACACGTGAACTGAAATGAAAATGACGAAAGAAATGAGAAGGAAACATGGTAATGATTCATAAAAACTGGAAAATTTATTGTCAATAAACTATAAAAACCTTAGGAACTTTTAAAGAATTGTTTCTAAGCCCTTATGGGCTGTTGAATATTTAAATTAATATTGATAAATGACCCTGTAGGTTTAAAGTAAACTGGGTTAAAACTGTTTTATTGTTGTTGTTTTTTACCACAAGCCACAAATTCTCCTTTTTAAACAAAAGTCCCTCTAAACTGAAATTATTCCTATTCTCACAGGAGTCCTACAGAAGTTCCTTCCCAACTTTTTCATTTTATCTAAACAACATTTTGTCAATACACACTTTTTCAAGCGTATGCATTCAGATTTATTTGAAGATAGCATCTACTAACTGTTTTACACAATACATCATATATGCCTGGTTGAATAGATATGTAGGATTCAGGTAAGTACTACGTCCTCACTAAGGTCATACACCTATACACAAGACGTAGGAAATATGGGTGCTGGTTTCTTCTTAGAGGAAACTTTTCTTTATGACTGAAACAGTGTGTGACATTTCCTATTGTACCTTAAAAATCCCCCACAGGGCAATCAGGTAAGTTAGAGAGTACTCATTAATAAAAAAAATGGACTTAGGCCCCTGAAAACATCAAGAGTCTGTCTCTGATCAGCTCCGACACCAGAAAATCAGGGCTGAGAAAATGAACTTAGACCCAGAGGCTAACGAATAAAATAATTACTTTGGCAGGAGCTGTTTTTTTATGCAGTGTGTGCTGCCGAACACATTATATTTGCCTGTAATGGTTATCCATTGAACCATTTTCTGAAATCACCTAATTCTGTTTGAGATTGCAGAGGAGCTGGAGCAAATCTAAGCTTTATATGTAAACCCTGGTCATCCCGGGACCAACACAGAGACTAAGTCAGGCAGAAAGTTCCCAACTACAACAAACATGTTCATTTTTGGACTCGGGGTGAAAACCAAAGTTCCTGGAGATAAAAAAATATTGGGACTAGGTTTGTACTATTGATAATCTAAATGTGAGGCTGTCAGTGAAAGTCACAGAATCCATTTTGCTGCCCATGAAACTTCCCAGGGGTGAAAATATACAGGGAGCTACAATTAATTACAGTTTACAGTTTGTGAGACAACTAAACTTTAAAGCTACTTACAGTAAAGCCATATTCAATTTGAATAAATGTGTTATTTCATTTTCGCTATTTTTTTCAACTCAATTCCGTAATAGTGAGAGGACAGGCTTGTGCTCATCTGTAAAGGCAGCGTTAGAGCTAACAGCGCTGGTTTTGGAGCAAATTGTGCCAAAATACAAAATCTGTCTTTTTAGTGGAAATGTGTTTTTCAAAGACTGCCCTCAAAAGCCTAATGAACATAAAGAAGTGAAAATAGACACAAAAGTTCTGTTCTATGCTGAAAACAGAACTTTTTGTCATTTACTGAGTAGTTTTAATACCATATCGGATATTTTTTTTTGTTGGTAAAAGCTGAAATATAATACGCCAGTAATGAAGTCTGACAGCTGATCAGCCAATTGGAAACTCAAAAGTCCTATAGTTTTCTGTTTATTGAACATTTTGTAAAGTGAAACATTGTAACTTGTGGTTATTTGATATTTCAATTTTATTCAGTTTATTTATGAAGCCAATTCAAAGCACTTGCCGCCTCAAGGGACTTTACAGAGACAATTTGATCAGATCTCACAGTCAGATTGGTTCAAAGCTTCTATTAAAGAAAACCACCTGATTGCATCTAGTTATTGACTTGCAGGACATGCTCCTCCTGGACAGGCTTTCAGCAATGCAAATGCAGCTTATTTTGTTCATTCTTCAGCAATCCCTCACACATAGTACGCATGGAGCGACAGTGGAGAGGAAAAGCTCTTTTAACAGGAAGAAACCTCCAGCGGAACCTGGCTCAGTGTGAAATGCCTTTTGCCAGGGCCAACTGGGGGTTCAAGGAGACATCAGCAGACATAAAAAAAAGAAGCAGATATACTAAAGGAAATGGCAGACTAGATCCACAGATGGCTCTATCTTGGAAAGATACATTTAAGCAGATGAGATCTGAGCCAGTTTTCATGTCAAGGGATGAAGGAGAGCACACTGCAAGTCAGAAACATCTTGTTTTTTCCAGATTAGGAGTAAAATTGTCAAGATTTCTTTCTAGTCATAAGCTTACAAAACAAAAGTCCATAACAAGACTCTCTCTTGAACCTCTCTAGGAAAAACAGAGTTGTAGATAAAGATGTAGATGTTCAATGGTAAATGCCCTGTACTTAGATAGCACTTTTTCAAGTCAGGAAACTTGTCCAAAGCACTTCAGACAACATTCAGTCATTCACCCATTAAGTCACACACTGATGGTGGCAAACTATATCGTAGCCACAGCTGCCCTAGTTCTCACTGACATAAGCAAGGCTGCTGTACACTGGTGACACAAACCACCAGTAGGCAATGCAGGTGAAGTGTCTTGCACAAGGATACAACAACACTGAAAGCCGTAGCCGGGGCTCGAGTGCAAAGCAAAACCCCCGCATCCAATCTAGGGTGTCTTCAAGCTTCCCATCAGCCGATTAACCGATTTAAAGGCAACAAGCATGCTACCAGAAAGGTTGGTTTGTGAGGTACCACACTGAATATGGACTAAAAGATAGAAAAGAAACTAATACATATATTAAAAAATGTCTACACTTCATAGGAGTATTTTCCACCAACAAGGAAGTGAGTGCAGTTCGAAATGTAGCTTCAGGTTGTTTGGCCAGATAGATCTGAATGGTAGAAGCCGGCAGATCTTAAGCAATAATCTGGTCTATGGAGGAAGACTGGCTGGGGGCTCCACTTTGAACAGAAAAGCACATTAAAGACAAATTGGAATTTTCCAAAACAAATGTTCTTCATCTATGAATGCAGAAGTAAATAAATGAAGCTTAAAAAGAAAATAGTAACCTCTGTGAACCGTGGCAGGTGCTCTGTTTGTTTTTATTGTGCAAACAGAACTTGAACCTGTGCAGAACGCAGTAAAGACACACTACCAAAACATACTGGAGTTACACGTATAGCCTAATGTCAGATCATTGATATTCAGATGAAATTATGACCAAAACATACATCTAAAAGTACAGAAGATTGGCTGAGAAAAAAAAAACACTTTTCCTTGATATCCAATCACAAGTCTTGATCTTAATTCTGTTAATTATCAATGAAAATATCTACAAGGTATAGAGAGTAGATTCCACATTGTCTTCCTGATAAAACTTGAACTGGTTCCTACAATAAAGTGAGCCAAACTACCTGGTGGAAAATGTAAATGTCTTGTTATGAAATAGAGACTGATCATTGGTAGTGATCCATGCAAAACACCAAAGATAGTAGCAATTAATGCTACTATACTGTTTTATGGTCTGTTCCATTTACTTTGCTTCAGTTCCTTATAAATGCATCAGAGGTAATTCATAAAAATCTGCCAATGGAGTGAATATGTGTGATTTCTTCCTCCATCATCTGCTTGGGTAACAACATCAGAGCAATGACCTAAAAAAGCTCAATAAGCCAATAAAGAAGGCCGACTCTGTTCTTGGAACTCCTCTGGAACCTCTGGAGATTATTTCACAAAGGAGAATTATTTATAAAGTGAAAAGGATTATGGACAACAGCGAGCATCCTCTGCAGAAGATTTTTAAACAACAACAGAGTGTCTTCAGTAACTTTTTCAGATCCGGTACAAGACAGACTGATACAGGTCCTTCCTGCCTACAGCATCAACACCTACAACAACTGGTTAAGAGAAAATAAAACATGAGTTACTACAACATTTAATTTCCCCTTGGAATAAATAAAGTATTTTTAATTGAATTGAATTGAATATGTTTACCCTTAAAATAAGATCATTGGATATTTTGCAACGCAAAAATACACAATAGATTTTTAATTCCTTATTTCAAACATAAATCATCTTTTTCAATTGGAAAATTGTCTCACTTACCTGCTTAAATCAAGGGAACATTTACTTATTTAAAAAAAATTGACTTACTTGGATTTGAATTTTTGCATTGAGGACAGTTTAAATTAGTCTGATAGCTTTGCTTTGATAGCAGCCTTCAGATGATCTGCTCTGTTGGACCTGGTGTCTCTCATCTTCCTCCTTACAAAACTCCATAGACATGAGGTTAAGGTCACGTTGCTGACTAATCAAACACAGTAACCAGGGTCATTAAACCAGCTTTTAGTACCTTAGGCAGGTTTGGCAGTTACCAAGTCCTGCTAAAAAATGAAATCAACATCTCCATACAGCTTGTCAGCAGAAAACAAGCATAAAATGTTATAAAATAACCTGCCGTGAGGCAGCGTCGACTCTGTGCTTCAGAAAATATAGTTGACCAACACTAACATATGACATAGCATGCCAAATCATATTAAACTGTGAAAGCTTCACACTGAATCAACTGAAAAAATAAAAGTTGATTTCAATTTTTCTTGAAATAAATGTATTTTCTTTTGATTTGAGCAGAAAAGTAATACAATTGCAATTATTTCAAATAAATGTACATTTAAAATAGAAAAAAAAACTATAATTAAAACCATTATCTTATTTCAAGTGCACATTATTTAATAATGTCATTTTGAGTGCAAATCATTTACTCCGTTTATTATGGAGCAGTTCGATCATCTTACTGTATCTTCCTCCTCAAATAAGGGGTAAATACACTTTTTAAGTTCATTTTAGATCAGTGTTTGCAGTGTGACTTTATCTACAGTTAAAGAGTGGTTTGATACATATGATTCAGCATTCGTATCCCATCTGTAGGATTCATCTGCTCTTAACTGCTCCTAATGCTCTGACTCCAGCCGCAGTCCACTCCTCAGAACATCCTTCCTAATTCTTAAATGGACTTTTGCTTGACAATTATCTCTAGCCTGTTGTGATCCCTGCTGGCACCTTCTCCTAACACACAACTTTCTGTGAGTATGGCTGGATCCAGCACTCTGTGAACAACCAGCCTCTGGTAATTTTGCAGCTAACCCTCCTTGTAGAGGTTGTCAGTGACTGTCTTCTGGATATTTTGAATTTAACCGTGGACACTTATGACAAGATCTGTTCTCAAGGCACATATGACAGCTTGAGATTTTCTGTAATAATATTTGTGAGAAAACAGTGAACTATATTAAAAAATCAATAATATCCATGTCACACGTGATGGGCTGGTGGTCTGTCCAGGGTGTATCCTACTTTTCACCCAGTGACGGCTGGGATAAGCCTTACTTCCAAATAATAGACCACACTCAATTTATTGTCCATTGTCGCGCGAAGGGCAAATATTGCACTCAGTCCGTCACTTTCACAGACGTGTCTGAATGAAGCATTAGGAACATTAGCGCAAAAGTGACCAATGTCTTAATGACTGAACGTTGACGCTTCGACTGATTGATGAAGCTATTATTGTTCGGAATCTTAGCTCTGAAAATGGCTTTTGTTCACAAAAAGGAGCGACCACTGCACAGTGGTAGACGTGTTGTCAAAAAGAAACTTATTATAGTGTTTTACTAAATGGTCTGGTTAGTGAGAAAAATGTAAATATATGTGCTAGAAAATTCTTTAACTATTTGATTATACCTTAATTACAATTAAATACATCCATTTGAATTTTGTTTGCTGGTTTAAAAGTTGATTCTTCTTTTTTGGATAATTCTCTTGTTATTGAATATTAATTATGCTTCTCCTAGAGCTGAAGCAACTATGCTCCAGAAAGTTTTATAAAAAGAAAAAAGACACCCTTTCTTTATCATTATTGGTTTTAAAAATGATAGTTTTTAAAAATTATTTGTGGAGAACCCAGACAATGCATAGAGAGATGATAGGTGTAGTTTCACTATAAGGAATCATCAAACCTTAAGAAATAGTATGTATTAACACACAAGTCCCTTATCTTCTTAATAAAACAAAAAAAAATGTGTAAACCAGCTTCTTATAATATTCTCGCCTCAAATGATCTTAAAACATACCTTTGTGGCACAAAGACAACAGAAAAATGAACTTCTAGCTTCATACTCTGAGCTCTGTGAGCGCTGCTCTGAAAGCTGCTGCTACCAGCCTTAGAACGCAACAAGTCTGCTCTGATGCATGCTGGGTATAGAGGGAGGGGCGAGAACAATATCCGGGGATTTTGTCCGTTCTCGGTCTTGTGTTCTTGTGAATTGGAACAGTACTCGGGCCAAGGCCGATGACGTTTCACGAGCACATGAGTACATGAGAACGCAGAAGTACGTATACTGAGAAACGGCCAATGTATTTTTATTCAGCTCTGTGAGGTTGGCCGTGTGTATATGTTCAGTTACTAAAGGATTGTTGACAACCCTGTAGCTCCTAGTGATGACTAGGAATATCAAGAGGTCTCTGTCATGATGCGGTTGTTTGGTGGGTGGTGAGGCAGAGGCAGGATCAGGTTGTAGTGGAAATTAAGACGCTTTATT
>JAUZNJ010098075.1:0-21556 GCA_034780135.1 Jordanella pulchra
GTCACATGGGCATAATAATTTGTTTCATATTTTATTTCTTAAGTTTGTTTCATTCTATTTTATTTTATTTTCTTTTTGATTGTTTTAAAGTCTGTTCGAAATAAATAAATAAAATAAATAAAAAATGAACATTTGAAAGTCAGACATTGCTTTTCAACCATGATGATAATAATGACGGTACTCGTTAAATTAAGGTGTGTCCACCAATTAGAATCACAGGTGTCCACTGACTTCGTATGTGTGTGGGGAGCGTCAGGTGCAGGCAGCAAAATGTTGCAGGCAGTGTTTCTTCTGGTTGGATGTGGAAAGGTTGGTCTTGTTCATTTCAACGATTAAAGTACAGATTCTATCCTCTCCTGTCTGATTATTGAGTTTACATTGGTAGCAGAGGGTGGTCTCTACTGGGAATTACAAAGTTCTTCCAATGTTTGATGATAAAACATCTTATGGGTGTTGGAAAAAGATTGGTAGCTGGAGACTCGTTACCGACTTAGACAAAAAGAGGCAAGCTTTGGCGGTTACTGTTGCCATCAGGAAGAGCGAGAGAACCTGTGCTGGAAATCACTGAAAAGGACCTCAGCGCTGATGGAGGGATGACCACTCTTATGACCAAACTGGACTCAGTGTTTGTAAAAAAAGAAAAGGAAAACGGTATGAAACTTACACAGAGTTAGATGGACAGCGTGCAGACAGACAGTGTGGCACGGCCCCCTGACAGATTACATTATCGAAAGACTATACAAGTGACACAAGTTCAAAATGGAACTTCCAGATTCAGTGTTAGCATTCAAGCTACTAGACTCCACAGGCCTCAATGTAAACAGCTAGCACTTACCGCCTGTTCAACCGTGTCATTTGATAACATGAAGTCTGCCTTGTAAAGAATTTTCAGGAATTAGCATCTAACCGCCACAAGAGGGCGAGTTCGTCTACTTCACCGAATACACAGGCAAACATGAGCAAAGCTCAGAGCAACCTCAAAAGAACAGCTGCAGGTACTAATCCACTCGACGGATACGGGAGAAGAACTAAAGCCTCTTTCCTACTGAAATTTGAAGGTTAACCCAGGTTTTTAAAACATAGATCAACCCGCAAACAATCTGCATTAAGCCTCCTTCCCACTGGCAAATCAAAAGCTGAATGTAACCCCCGCTGGCAAGCTGCGTAGCCTCTGGGCCCCCGCCGCGACGTGTCTGGTGACATCATCACACTAGGTTAGCGTTGATGCTGTCACCAGAGCGACAGAAATCCAAAAAATAAACATGTTTAGTAACATGGTGTGTATCACACTCAACATGGACCGGAGGAAGCGAAGGAAAGAGTTGTCTCAGGAGATTAAAAAAGACAAATATAGACAAGCATGTTAAAGATAAAGGCTATAAGACCATCTACAAGCAGCTGGCTGTTCCTGTGACTAGAGCTCTACATATTATTCAAACATTTAGGATTTCTATTAATGGTAACAAAATAGCTCAGGAAAACTTTTAAAGAGATTAAAGGTGAACTTTAAGCTCAAGGAACATCAGTGTCAGATCACATCATCTGTCATTGTTTGAGCCAAATTGGATTTAATGGGAGACGATTGATGAGGACACCATTGAAAAGAAATCCTAAAAAAGACAGACTGGAATTTGCCAAACATGTTGAAAAGCCACAAAGCTTCTGGGAGAATGTTCTATAGACTGATGAGACACAACATTTTTCAACAAGACATTCCAGCTCTAAGTTCACTGATGCAAAAATGAAGCATATCAGGTAAGAACGCCATTCCTATTTTCTGAACACAACAAGTCCCTACTGTGAAACATGGAGGATGTTCTGGACCTGCTTAGCTTCATCTGGCTCAGGGTGTCTTTATCTCTGCACAGCACAATCAAACCTAAAGACTAGGAAAGGACTCTAGAGAGAAATGTGCTGCCCGGTCTCAGTCGCTGCTCGTGGGTCTGTAACAGGATAATGAGTCGAAACACTTTCCCTTTTATCAATGTCGTTATCTATTCGGCCAAAATTTGACCTAATCGATTGTATCTAACATGATCTAACCTAATTTAAACACATTACTTTTATGCGATTTATTTTTTTAAATCATTCTGTTGAAAAGCAACGTCTGACTTTATTTTGTTCTTTTTCATGATTTTTATGCCTTTTATCAGATTGAAGTTTTCTCTGTCGATTGTGGGGTTTCTTTCATTACATGAGGATACCAACTATTTTGTCCACCTTTGAATCTTCAATGATTCTTTTTTTGATGTTTTCCCCACACATTAAGATGAGTTCATTTTTGTTCATTGGATAGTTTAAAAAATATATATATATATTCACATTTAGAAATTTGCATGATTTAATGTTTTAAAGGCCAAGAGAAAGTTTGGATGAAAGCAAAAGCTTATGTAAAATGTTGACATTTCCATTTCTCCTCTGGCTTTTAGGTGATTCTGAAGGAGCCCTATCTGGTGCCTGCTTTTAATGGACTCCGTGAGTGACCTTGCTTTTTCATACTGGGCTTAAATATTTCACATGCACTCTAGTAATGGGTTAGACAGTTACTAATGTCTTTATGCAGAATGAACTCTGCTCTGATTTAGGTTTGTCTCTTCTTTCTTTTAATTTCTCAGGTTCTGCTGCTCCCAAAGCTCTGCCGCCACCGAGTCAAGGGATGAGGCCAATGGGTCCCTCATTTGGTGAGCTCCTCTTTGCATGTCCAGCTGCCTTTTGGTCACTTACAAAATCATTAATGATAAAATTATTTTACTTATTTAGTTTGGTGAATTACATCAACAACACGGTGACATTTTTCAAGTGTTTATTTTTGTGTATTTTGCCGCCAATGGCTTACAGCTTATAAAACCCTCAAAATTCGGTTTAAGACAGTTTAACACCTGTACTGTATTGTATTTTCACCCATTACTTGTTCTGGGCTCTTACTATATGAATTACTCCATCAGTCCGTGGTGTTCAGGAAGTGATTTTTTTTTTTTTTTTACTTTTTTTACTCTTGTTTCAATGGTTTGCTTTTTATAGATTTAATAGTTTTAAGTCCCTACAGCCTTTCAATAATAAAGTTGGCTGAAAATAGAAGTGGGATGTAGGCGATGCCAACAGGCATGTTGTTTTCAAAGGTTTTTGTCTTAATCCAAAGTGCATATGTGACAAAATAACATTCCACTTTATATGGTTAGGATCCTAAAACTCAACTTCCACAAAGTATTAAAAGTTACTCTTTAACAAGATTATTACTTTTGAAAACTGTGTTTTTCATCCATTCACTGAGTTTTTCATTTATTACAAATTATACCATTTCACACACCCTATCACCTCTAAAAAGTGCCCAAATGTTCAAATTCAGACGTACCTTTTGCTTCTTCCAATATCCAAAGAATGCAATGAACAAAAAAAGAAAAACTATGATCTTAAAAAAAAAAAGGCTAGTGTTTGTCGTGGATCTCCTCCAAACGACGTAGTAATTGGTGCTAAGTCTTACAAAAATTCTAAGTACTTGGAAAAGCAGTTGAAAAATCTTCAAACAGTGGTCAAAAAGAAGCAGAGGCAGCTGGGTCTCGGTCCAGTATGGTTTTATTGCAGTAATACAAGCCAACCACACATGGGATGTTCACCGGTCAACATCCGACAAGATAGTAACATTGGTCATCTTTTATACATTCCCTGGGGCTTAGGGGCTCCTCCCCGAGCCCCTCCTTTTTTACGTCATCTTAGGTACCTTTTTCCACGGATATCTCTGTTATTTTTTACATACCGGTGGAAACTTCCCCAGGATGCGCATTTTTTAATATTAGCCATATTTTATTTGCCTTATTCTTTTACCCTTCATTATCCTTTCCGCTTAGCTCCATAATGCAACTGCCTTAATTCCATTAACCCCTTGATGATACACATTATCGCTTCATCTTGACGCCTTGTATTGATTATATGAAATACTGAATCCCTACTGTGTGTGTTATTATCAACTGGATTACTTTAGACCAGACGTTTTTGCATAGTTTACTTCCATTTGAAAAGGGGAATTTTCCTTTTTCTCCTTAGTTCAGGTAAAAACCGGTCTAGTTCAGGTGTAGCTTCCCTCAAGGAATGTGAGAGGGGTCCATGTCCTGGATTGAAACCAAGCTCCACGCCTTGGTGATCTTCAATACAAATCTTAATTAGCTTTCTGTTATGCTGTGCATTGTGCAGGATTTGTTTTTTCCTTTCACTGAACTTTCCACCTATAGTCTTATGGAGATTTATGAAAACATTTTTTTCCCCCCCTGAACTAATTTCAACAGAGCTTCTGTACGTTTAACTATGCAGTGCAGAATGTCGCTGTTGCATATACCACTCGACATTTTGTTCAATTTCAGTGAAATGACGAGACTCCTCTTCTCTGAAAAAGCCAGTTTTTATTAGCATTGACCTTTGGAGAGAAACCCTCCATGTAAAAATTCAGTTGATGGGCTGTTTACAATTAAAAAAAAATAAAAAAGACAAATCTGGGTTTGACTTAATTTTCTGAATAACTAAAATAATTAATTTCCCTAGATGTTGTTCTATTTCACTGGATTCACCTCTAAAGTCTTCGTTCTTAGATGTTTCAGTATGATCTCTCTGGAGTCCCATTAATATACAACTATTGTGCATCTTACAGGTCCCAGGTTCCATGACTCCAGGTTTCCAGGAGAGTTCCCCCCTCATGGAGGGGCTCCCTCCAACTATCCAGGTGGAGAATATGAAGAACCTGGATATGGAGGCTTTATGCCAGGACCAGCATTTCCTGATGGGGGTATGAATATGGGTCCTTACTCGGATAGTATGGGTCCTGGACCGGATGGCTATGGAATGGGCGGACCGATGGGCGAAAACACAAACACAGCCTATCCTAATGAGTACCAGGACAGCTTTATGAAGAGACCGACGAGCAAACCGGCGAACCAGCCTGGATCAATGGGAGCAGCTCCAGAGAGTAAAAACATCCCCGCTGTGCTTAAACACCTGGTGTGTATCTCCACTTGTTGCCTCTCTGCTCCTTTAACCAAACTATATAAAAGACTTTGTAATTTCTTTCTGTCTTTAGGACTCTTTCCGAATAGAGAATGAGAATGATGCTCAGCTGGTCCTGAAAGTGACACAAAAGTTAACAGACGCGTTGATGGATTACAGGCTGAGGAGCATTCCAGCGGTACAAAGCCCATTTTCCTCATTAAAAACTAGCTAAAGCCAACCTGCTTCACTTCATGCTTTGATAATTCGTGCTGAATTTTGGACGTCAAATTAAAGTTAAGGTCTTCTTCTGCTTTGACTTCCACAGCCATCAACCTTTAGCAGCCTTTCCATGAGGTCTTCAGACTTTTCCAACCCGCCTCCACGATTGCAGGGCAACAACGACCGATATCCAAGTAATCATTCAGGTACAAAAAAAAGAAAAACTTAGTTTGATGAAACCATGAAGTGATCAGGTAACAAAATTGCTCAAATTGGCAAGTTTGGAATTTAAAAAAAATAAAATACGAGGGAAAGATTTCATGCTTTCTGATGTAAAGTCAGAGAAATGGAGAAAGAAAATAGAAAAACATTCAACATTGAACCGTTTGTTGTCTTTGTTTTTTCCTGTTTTGTGTAGGTCCATCAAGATATCAAGATGGTCCAAAGAGGTATTTCAAATAATCAACAGAAGATGGCGTCCCACTCATTCTTCTCTCACAGATGCACAACAGACGTTTAGTCATCTTTCCCTTTGTATATATACTTATATATATTCTTTAAGTGTTGTCTTGTTTTCCCACCAATTTAGTTTTGTTTTTTACTTCCCCAGACAAATGGAGGTTTTTCACAACATTGACTTGGCCTCTTTTAGTTGACCAGATGTATTAGTGGTTCATTTTTTCCAGATGTAATAAAGGTGTTGTTGAATTAACAGTGAAAGTCATTTTCCCAGGTCTCACAGAATTACAGAAATACTGATGAATCCAATGGATTGGTCTTCCTCGCGTCCTGAGACTTAAATGCAGATTAGGCGGACTTCTCTCGCAAACAACTTTTATTCACGTTGTCATGTTGCTTCCTCTTCCTGTGCCAGATGTATTTCATTTCTGCTTGCGTTTTTTTTTTTCATTTCTTTGCAATTGCTTCCAAATCCAATTGAATCTCATTTCTCCATCTTTTTTAACATAAGGCAAATATGTCATAAAACCCTGAAGGTTTATAACTTGTTAGATCAGGCAAAATCAGAAATTCCCTTAATATCCTTTCTCTCATTGATTTATTGAGATGCGTAGAATCAAAGTAAGAAAAAATAAATTGGAACTGTTCTGTCAGGGTGAGAAGATCTCCATTCACCCTTCCAAAACATACCCATATCCTCCACCAAGAGGTCTTCTTTTCGTCATCATATATGAGGCTTTGAAGTATCTTTCATCAACAGGAACATTTATTATTCATTATGTTATGAAAAGCATAGAAAAGCAGCTAAAGGTGATCCTGATGTAAGACTTGAAACCAAAAACAATCTGACATTGACAATCTTTGAAAGGTCCTCAGCTATTCAAAATGTTCTCCACTTGCTCCCCGTTTATGAGTGTGAGTAGCACGTTCGTCCCCAGGAACTCTTCGCCGTGAATCTTCTGAGCCAGTGCAGCTTGCTGTTCCGATTCAAAGGTAACCACGGCCTCCCCACTGCCGCCGCCCTCGCTGTCGTGCAGTAACACGATGTCGTCCAAGCTCAGGTTAAATTTACAGAACAGGCTCCTGATTTGACTTCTTTTTACATCTGCAGGCATGTTTCTGATAAAAATGTACCTCTGGGTCGTGCCGCTTTGATTCTCGTTCCGTTGCATTTCGGTCTGGACTTGATCTGGTTTTCGGAGGCGACTGTATAATCTTGGGTCGGTAGGACCGGTCCTCCAGTTTCTAGGGTGATTTTCGGCCATCATTTTCCACATGGTCTGCTTCGTGATCGAAGTTACCTCAATGGCACCAGAGCCCGCATGGCAGCCGGAGAGATTAATGGCATAGTCAAAGTCCTGTCTGTGGTTAAAAACCAGAAAAGCTGTGTCTGTTAGGTTTCTTGCTTCATCTAGCAAATGAAGCACATTTCTGTGTGGCATGTTTGGGCATCCAAATAGCTCTTTAATGTCAGTCTTAGTCATGGTTCTTGGAAGGTTTCGGACCATGACCATATACTCTGAGGCTTTTGTTAACGAAGCGTCGGGTTCAGCATCACGTCTTGGCTTTTTCGACGGTTCAAGCTGAACCTGATTGTCTGATCTCCTCAGAGCGGAAACAGATTTCCTCTTATAGTGTGCCCTTTCCATAGATCTTTGGTGTTGATCGTTTGACCAGGCATCTAAGGCATTCCTGCATTCTTGAAGAGCTGCGTCCCACATTTTCTCATCACCTCCCCGTACCTCCACACAAATAGAGCCCAACGACTTCTGGTTAAAGCCAAGAGCATTAGATGCATCTTGACTGTTTGCAAACTTTACAAGGCAGCCATGACTCTTTCCGAGTTCAGCATTGACTATAACCTCTTGTACATGCAACCCTTTGAAAAAAGCACAGATTTCTTGTTTAGTAGTTGAAGCTGGCAGCCCAAAGAGCCGAACGTAGCCTGGTTTCAAATCCGATGTGTGCTTTGGGCTTTTGACATCTCCACATAAAGTTGTGCCATCTTCCTTGTGCAACTCAAATGTTGGCACAGTGGTTTCAGTTGATTTGAGACTCTGGAGAACCGAACAAACTCCAAGCAGAAAAGCAGCGTTAGCATCTAAAGGTTTTTCGTTTGAAGCTTGTTTATTTATGGTGCTCAGCTGAAAATGCTTTGCATAAACAGCTGGTAGATCTGTAGTTTCAGGATCAAACTGAAATGCAGCTGAAGATGAAACTGAAGTATTATGTGACCTGGATGTGGATTTCCCCTTAGCTATTTTAGAATCATCCTGTCTGGATTTGGGCTTCATCTTAGACATACTCCCATCCCTCAGCTTGGATTTGGGCTTTATTTTATTTATATCGTTTGGGTTTGATTCGGGCTTTAAAAAATTTTTATTGCCATCATGTGGCCTTGGTGTTTTATTTGCAGCTGGATACTGAGGTTTCCTTTCAGCGTATAAAGTTTTCTTCCTAAAGGACTCTAATTTCCGTTCCATCTCCTCCATACTGCTAGTATGTAGAGTCACCATAGAGCCTTTCAGGAAATTACCATTATACAGCAAGGCAATCTTTGCATCACTTTCATTGGCAAATGCAATAAATGCCTCACCTAGACTCCCCCCCATGATGTAAACTCCTCCATCAGGTATGTGCAGGGATTTAAAAAATTCCCGTATATCTTGAGTGCCTGCCTTCACATCCAGGCCCTCTAATCTTAGGATTGTGCTCATTCCTTCTTTCTTTCAGGATGGGACTTGGTTGTGAATTTAGAGGACTCTGGTGGGAAAAAAAGTGGAGAACAAATGTGTTATTGTGAAGCCTTAAAATGAGGAACTGTGCCTCGGGAAACACGTGCGTCATATAAAATAGATGAGGGGAAGAAAAAGAGCTCTAGTACAAGAGCGCTGTTATGTAATGTAAGCATGAAGGACCCGCCAATACTCACATTGGTTCGTTACGTGCAGCCGAGTTTAAAAGTCGATTTAAGAGCACCGTCAGAACAGGAATCCAGTTTTAATGTAGCCAAAACAACGCAGGCAGATATTTCTCGTCTCCCTCCGACTGAACTGAGGTGCGCCGCGTTTTCTCCTCCTCTTTATTGACTCGGAGTTGACGTCATACTGCCTCCTAGCGGGTAGGAACTGAAATGATATACAGATGGAAGAAGTACATACAGAAAGAAGAAGAAGAAATGGAAAAGAAAAGCCCTTTAATAAAAAAAAAAGAATTTATTTGAGAGAATAAGACTGGTATGTTTTGCCTCTCATCTACTTTCTATCCCGACACTTCACCAACCATCGGGAAATATTTACTCATCTGCTCGGGACTTTCCAGGCTCTCATCAGACTCCACCCCTTCTTCAGTCTTTGCACTGTGAAGAGAGACATGTCTGAACTAGTAGCGGTTCCAGACGAAATTTACCGGGGGCGGGGGGAGATAGGGTGGGGCGGGGCCAGTAATTTTCTATGGGGCAAAAAACAAAAGAATAACAGACATTAAAAAAGAACAAAGCAAAAGCACTTGTTTAAATCATCTGAGCTGCAAACTCACAGTTTCTATAGTTTCTAAACATTTTTTCAAGTAAATTGTAAAGACAAAATATTAAATTGGGTTGTGTATAAATCAGTTGCTGTCACATTTGTCTGTGCATATCACTACAAGAAACTGGTTTAGTATTTCACTGCAAAATGGATCTAAAAGCAAATGTTTTTTGCCCATCATTTTTGCTGGTAAATCAGATCTGCCAAAGAAAAGAGGATCATGACCCAACCATCCATCTTCTCCCGCTTCATCCGTCAGGGTCACAGTTGGGCCGGTGCATATCTCCGGCATAATATGGGCGTAAAGCGGGGTACACCCAGGACAGGACGTCAGTCTGCCGCAGGGCAACACATTGACACACAACCATGCTCTCACACACTCACACCTAGGAACAATTGAGAGATACCAATTTACCGAACAGTCATGTTTTTTGGACTGTTGGAGGAAGCCGGAGTACCTGGAGAGAACCCACACATGCACGGGGAGAACATGCAAACTCCATGCAGAAAGACTGGGACTGAACCCAGAACCTTCTTGCTGCAAGGCAACAGCGCTAACCACTGCTCCACCGTGTGGATAATATGCACTGAAATGATAAAATAGTTTGTTTTTTTTAATATACAGCCCTTCAGTTAACCTGCTTTTTTATTATCTTGAACTATCTGCAAATATACATCTATTTCATGAAAAAATTACTTTCAAATTTTTGCAGTTTGTTTTTTTAAGTACAGGGGACATAACAGAGCCCAGGATCAGTTCTACAGGAGCACTGGCCCCTGTTGTTGCCCATCTAGAACCTCCCATGGTCTCAACATGTCACCATCCAAACTCCAGATGTTTAAAATCTTATCAATTTTGACCTCATGTTTCAGAAACGTTTATATACTCTGTTTGTATTACTGTTTGTAATGTGTTCTTGCACCATGCTTGAATAACATCATATTACGCTCGCTGTTCCTTTGACATGAGTTGATCAGTATCTTTATAAGAAATGTTTTCATTGTTACAGTCATAACTTTTCATTCTTGATACTGTGGGCAGTTCTAGACAGGGCAACCAAGCGCCAGTGCCCCTGTAGAACAGATCTCGGCCCCTGTGCTGAAGACATAATACATTTCTAAAGATGATATGCACTGGAACAGATATAGTATCTGATAGGTCCTTTGGATCCATTTCATTTTTTACTTTACAATTTTGTTTTAATTATAATTTAAAAAATAAGGTGATAGATATTGTTGTATTGAGAAAGGATCACAGCTTTCATCTAGAACCAGAGTGAAAAAATAGTCTAATTCGTTACTGACAATTTTTTTAATATATTGTCTCTTAATATATTTTAAATGATAAACTATTTAGTTTATTTTTATCCATTGTAATCAGGTACTTCTTTTATTAAATAAAAAAAATAGTTGTAAACCTTAAACATTCACATTAAGAAACTGAAAAAAAAAAAGTATCTCTCCCTTTTCCTCTTCTGATAAATTCTCAGTTGGACCTACAGTATTTTATTTCAGAAATAATAGTTATAAGGTGAAGGATTTTTTTCTGCAAAAAGAAAACATAGTTGATAAATAGAGTTGTCACAATTGAGACTAACCCCTCCCCCTTCTCCATCAAGCTACTACAAATCTACACGTTGAGATCAGACCATGTTTAATGTGAAAAGCTGATCAAACAACAATTATAACGTTTCTGCATTTTACAATACTGACAAAACAGGGAATTAATAATGTCTCTTTCTGTCTTCCAGAAGCTTTGCATAAAGTTAAACCATTATTCATGCAGTCTTAAGCACTCATGCTATGGATACTTATAGAATAAAATTAAATGATGTTCTAATGTTATTTTATGTGCAATGAAATGTAATCCTTCTTGTAAACCTTCTTTCAATCAAAGTAAATTAGAATAGCATGAGGCTGAAGGAAAGAGGACCAGAACAAAAGTAGATTCTGATTTTAGAAAGTCTGAACATCCTGTGACTCTGAGGCTTAAACCCACAGTTGCATCTCTGGTGCAAGACGGACTGATTCAGCTATCAACACTTACAACAACTGGTTAAGAGAAAACAAAAATCTATGAGTAACTAAAACATTTCATTTCCCTATGGGATAAATATTGCTAAATTTAACGGATTTTTTTTTTACCAGATGCTTGTGTTGCTGGTTGTAATTCAGGTGTTGGTTAAGATGAGAAATGAAGTTAAAAAGGAGAACAAGAGTGATTATCTCTTCTCTTCAAGAAGTCTTGGAAATATTTCATATTTACCCTTTATATATTAATCCCTTATTTGATTAAATAAAGGTAAATATGCTGCTATTATGTATGTATGAGTTTTTTTCCTAAATGTGTGTGTTTGTCAGAATAGAAAAAAAACACTAAGGCTGAACCATGAGAGGAACCTGCCTAGATGTGTTCAGACTCTGGGTTTTTTAGGGAAAGCCAAAATATGACTCATCTGAACTATGGGTGGGGGAGAATATGTTGAGGGAGAGAGAGAAAGAGAAAGGGAACAGAAGAGAAGAGACTTTTTGAGGAATGCCTAAAAGATTAACTCACAGGTCTTGTCGTGGATGTCCTCCGAACGACGTAGTAATTGGTGCTAAGTCTTACAAAAATTCTAAGTAAAAATCTTCAAACAGTGGTCAAAAAAAAAAAAAAAAAAAGCAGAGGCAGCTGGGTCTCGATACAATACAAGTCCACCACACGTGAGATGTTCACCGGTCAACATCTGACAAGATCGTAACATTGGTCTTCTTATATACATTCCCTGGGGCTTAGGGGCTCCTCTCCGAGCCCCTCCTTTTTTTACGTCATTTTAGGTACTTTTTTTCCACGGATATCTCTGTTATCTTTTTACGTACCGGTGGAAACTTCCCCAGGATGCGTATTTTTAAAAATAGCTGTATTTTATTTGCCTTATTCTATTACCCTCCATTACCCATTCCACTTAGCACCATGGTAACACATGTCTTGGTTCCATTAACCCCTTGATGATACACACATTAACGTCATGATGATACACGTCTTGTGTGCCGTATCTCCATTACCGTCTATATGGCCTGTTTGCCTACAGCCAATCTATATGGCTTATTTGCCTACAACCACGTTTAGTTTGTATTGACCCTTTTAGAACAGCTGGACCTTTTCTCACACACCATTTAACCATCGTGACAAGAATATTCATGGTGCAATATTAATCCACTACAGTCTGATAGAGACATATGACAGACCGAAAGTTATCTGGTTAAATAACATTTACCGATCCCATGGGGTGGGGATTGAATACAAAGTTTTTTGCATAAAGGTGATCAGACAAGCTTGGCCTCCTCTGAATCCTATTATGTTGTTGTTTACTTAATAAACTCAACTTTTTCCAGGTATCATCTGATAACTATGGTTCGATTAATCAACCATTTTTCTAAGCTATCCTTGATTTGTTTTTATTACATTCTTTGACAGCAGACTTGATTTTATGCTTTGTATTATTTACAGGATAATACAGTTATTACAAATACATGATGATGTTAGATGATGTTAATGTAATTATTATTCATTAATCAACTTTTATTATCCGCATAAACACCTTTTCACCTTTCTCAGATCTTTTAACATCTTAAGGCCTTATATTATGAGAGGGAAGTAAAATTACAGCACAGATGTGTGTGTTCATTTCTGAAAAGTTACCATATGACTCATAGACTATAAAACCGGTGCGGGCAGTGACTTGGGCGGGTTTTTTAGAAAAGATATGGGAGCAGTTTGTGTAAGACATTACTAATTAACCTTTGTATGCGGCCCTTTTTTATTAAGAACATACAGGGTTTATAATGTTGAAATTCCTTGTCAATGGTGAGTCCAGTTGAACTGTTTATCTGACTAATATGCATGAGTTTGATCGAGTTTGATAGAGCTGAACATTTAGGTTTGGATATGATGGATGAACAAGTCAACCACCTTCTTATGAAACTAAAACTGGATTTATGCCTCTTGTTTCCTCTGCATTTCAATCAAATTTTCAAATTTTGGGAACTGTAATCCATATCTACCACCAGTGATGAACCTTTCAGGACTCAGAGACACTTTCTACTTCTTTGTCTCAAGTTGTCTGTTACCCATTTTAGATTTGGAAAGCCTCTCCTTCAATATTTAGTTAAAATAAATATAAGACATAATTAAATAATTTCTGATTTGTGGTTATATTATAAACTAATGCTGCTTATTCCCTGCTAACAATATTTTAATAAAGCATAATAAAATTCTGTTTAAAGTATGGACATTGGATTTTTGAGTCACTACTTCATAGTGAGTTTTTCAATGGTGTAAAACAAATAGGTTTGAGTTTTCAAAATAAAGCTTGAGGTCATTAGCTAAGCTAATGAAACAAAATCCTAATGACTTTTCAGTTATTGAATTCAATTGACCAAGTGCGGTTGTATGAGAACACAAGGCTGTCTTGAATTGGAGTGATGGTCGAGGAGGGTCATGTCCTGGCTGCTAATACACCTGACAAATCGCGGGAAGAAGACAATTAGGTGGTGAACGACTTCTGTTCGCCCGACCAGGTGGATTTCACAGGGATTCTATCTGCAGTAATACTCTATAGGTCCAGAGGTCCAAGAACCCAGGTTGGTAAGCTGAGTAATGGCCCTCAATAGGTGGTAGGGGGGGCCGTAACCAGAAAAAACCCCACAGCAGGCAGCGTGTACTATCTATGTTTTATTTGATACAGTCTCATCCTAAAGAGTTCAGTGTTTATGTGTTCAGGATAGAATACTCAGAAGCAGACTGCCACTCAAATGATATTTCCTCTGATTTTTTTTTAAATTGATTTTAAACACTTCCTGTCAAACACTGTTTCTACTCATCTCCTCTGACTCAATGCTATTCTTTCTTTGAAGTAATTAGTGTCCCAAATGTATTTACTGTGTTTTATAAGGTTATTGTAATGCAAAGTGTTCTCTACCGAGTTAGAGCTCAGAACCATGCCAGAAGCAACCATGGGTATATCAAAAATCCATACAGGAATAAAAAACGGGGTCAAGTAAATTCTTTTGAAATATTATTCTGGTTTCATGAGGCAAAAGTTTTTAATAAGCAAAATAAACACATTCTAAACATTGTCAAAGACATGTAATTCATTTGAAAATTAAATACACACTGTCCAAATATTACTTTAAATGTATCTTTAATCATATGTATGATTTCTATTGTTAATAGTTACATGGCACGACCACAAGAGGGTGTTACGAGAGTGTTCGGACCAGTCACTATCATAACCAAAGCTAGAAATAGAATCGCGATAAAGACACGTTTGGGAACGGAAAGAATTGGCCAAAGGTTTCGGATCCCATAACAGCCCCTAAATTCACATCAAAAAAAGAACGGAGGATTGTGGGTAAAAAAGAACCGTTGTTTACCATGGCGACGGGGACGCTGCTGCTTGTTAGCAGACCCATGAGAGTGTTTCCTTGTTTATTATTTTTGTTAAACATAAATCGGCTGTATTGCCAGCAGTTTATTATTCCATTTAAAACTCCTTCAGACTGTGGCGTAGATGAATTCTTCGATATATCCAGTTTGTCGTGCTCAAAGTGTGGTTCAAATCAGCGCCAGAGCTCTACAGGTCGGTTTTTTACCATCACAATACCCCCTAAAATAATTTCGGACTCTAAAACAAACCTAAAACGAAAGCCATTTACTTTTTGCAGTTTAGAGTAGAGTAATTTTAAAAGTATGATAGTTTGTCACCAAATTGTGTAGCGTGAGCTAAAGCTGTTAGCTGGTATAGACTGTGAGGAAAACGAAGACCATGTACAGGTTTTGTTTTCAGTTGTTAAAGGCACATACTCAAGAAACATTGTACTGTTATAATATTATAAACTGACTGGGTCACATGACCCGCTGAAAAAGGCTGGACTAAAGCCGAAACAACTGTAGAAGAATATAAGCTGGTAGAAATATTTAAAAAATTGAGTTAAAAACTCATTGCAATATTGATCTTGATATTTTACGTAATTTCAGTATCTACTTTCTGGCTCTGTGAAACATTGCTTTATTTATCTATTTTTTATTTGTTACTCATATTTTTTATATTGTTTTGTATCAGTTGTTTGGTTGTGTGTATGTATTACATTATCATAAAAGTATAAAACCTAGTAATAAAGCAATAAAGTAATAAAGCATTTTTTTATTTTTGAATGGTGGTTTGATAAAACTAAAACTATTTCCACTGCCACTCATTTGATCCATTCTGTTTTTCAGGATTGAGCTGCATTTGCCAGACTGGCTACAGAACCACAATTGTCTCCACTGATAAAGCATCCATCACTTGTGAGCTGTGTCCCACAGACAGACCCGTATGTGTATTTTCCCCCATTATCCTCTTGATACACTGAGATGAAAATCTATTGAGTTATATCCATCACAGTTTAATAACTGATCATAGATATAACATTTTTGTTTTAAGTGACATGCTTTGTTTATCTACAGGCAGTAACAAATGACGGGTTTGGATGTGTTCGCTGTCCAGGCAGCGTCAATGATGAGGGAAAATGTCAGTGTCCACCACGCCATATCCTAGGTGCGTCTTCAGGGTTTTTTTTCTTATAAAAGTAATTTCTTATTTTGTATTATTCTGAATGATGAAAAGGCTATTGAATATTTAATCTTTGATGTGAGTATATGGCCTTTATTGTTTGTTTTTCTAGTGGAAAGGGATATCAACGGAAATCCTTTGAATGAGGCAAGATGTGAAGCATGCAACAACAACAGCCCTGCTTTGTCTGTAGCAAACAATGAAGGAGACAGGTACCTCCAATGACCCAGACTTATACATACTAAAGTGCTGAAAGCACCTCGGAATAAACAAATATCATATGTATCAATATACACATTTAACACAGCACAATGTTGGACAAATAACCATAAGATCTCTTAATTGCAAGAAAGAAAAGGGTTTTCAGTGGAGATAGAACGATGCATCTACCAGCAGATATTTTTGGCTCATATTACAATTTTTTCGTTACATCATTATCAGCTGAAACGTACATGTGTTTGCTGATTCACAATTAAAATGATTGGTTGTAAGAAGGTAAGAGATGAAATCCATGGTTTAGACTTTTGATACCTCCCCTTGCTTGTTTGGAAATAAAGCCTCACTGGTTTTTGTTAACCTTGATCCCTGCTGCTGTTCAAATAGTTGGTTGATCCATGAGGAAGAACCTATCAGTCTGTGTCTCAAACCATGCAGCTGGCTGCCTGTATTGCCTTCCAAGCAAGCATCCTCACACGTTTTAACTAAATACTTGCCACTTGATGCTACTCAGTATTGACTCACGCAGCCAATGAACTTTTCTCTGTTTGTAAGCAGTTTTTAAAATCATGTACTGCCTTTTCTTGCTCTGTCACCTACGATCTTCACAAAATACATTCAAGTTTGGTTTTGCTGAAAATGATTGTGGTTCTTCTAAAGGAATAAGACTTGCTGCTTCGCTGTGTCTGATCCGGTCATAGTCAAACTGTAGTAAACTTGTGTTCGTTTTTACTCTCGGCTTACGCTCTCTGAAATGATCTTTCAGGTGTGAGAGATGTACGCCTACCTTCATTAACACCTCCTGTGTGTGCACTGCTCCTAATGTCCCAGTGAGTTCAAACTTCACATTGTTCAAATACAAAGTTTGATTCACTACTGTTAGAAAGACACGTCATTTGCTGTTTATATTGTGTGTTTTCTTTTAGGCGGGAGGATTGTGTTTCCCTTCAGGAATCCTTTCCACCAACGTGAATCCCAGTGTCATCTATGCTCAGTTGGTAGGAATCCTTTGCTCTTTGTGTCTTAGTTCCTATATGAAGATTATCATCCGTACAATTTTTTTTCTCTCTTTTTTGAACAGAAATTCAGCGTCCAATCTGCCTGGTTTGTGGAAAATCTCTACTCTTCCTCAGCAGCTTGCCTCGTAATCAAAACACTCTTATTTTTTAACAAAGATTTAAATGATGGATTTTGAGATTAAAGCTCTTTATGACTGCTTAAACATCTGGGGTTCTTGTTGCAGGCCTACTCTAACCTGACAGCATGCCAGGCTTTGGGGAACATGTGTGTGATGAACATGCATTCCTTCGGTGGTCTCTCCACAGATGCATGTGGTCTTTTTAACACTGTGTACAAATCAAAAGCTTCCCTGAGCTCAGTTCAAGACATTTCTTATTGGTAACCATGTGTTATTTTTTGCTGTCTTAGAAAGATCATGAATTTCAGACAGATTATTTTAGTGTCAGTCCATAGCAGACACCAGCAGCTTTGATTGCTTTGTCACAGGAGAGTTAATCTCCCCTGGCTTTTCTACGGGGACGAACCAGGGCTGGCGAGTCGTGTTCTTCAAACAGATCCTGTTCCTACTGTCTTCAGCTTCAGAGGAAGAAACAAGGTAAGATTTATTAGCATTAAATTGGGGAAAAAAATACAAGCTCATGTATAGTGTTCTGATCATTTTAGACATTTAAAATAAAGCCTTGAAGCTAAAATCTGTTGCTTTTGCCAGAACACAGACATTCAGCTGCTTGCTGCTGTCTATAATGTCAGGGGAGAGTTCCTGAGATGGGAGCAAGTAGGAGGAAGTAACTTGCAGGTAAGATCTTAAGTTGCTTGAGATTAAGCCACTTAAGCTGAAAGCAAACAAAGATTTGTGTCTGAGATTGTGTCTTTTAAAAACAGACTACTGACCCCCAGGCAAGTAATCAGATCAGATTTGTAGGTCCAAACCTCGGACTGTTTCTTTCAGTTGCAAAGATGATAAAACGTCCTCATCTGCTTTTCAATTTTTTTTTTTCTAAAAGCTATTTTGTAAAAAAATATTCTAACTCCTCAAATGTTGACAAACTTCTGCCAGAGTGGAATTAATGTGCTGGAGCAAAACATGGAAGATTAGCTGCACTTTTAATGCGATAAAATGCAGAAAAGTTCAAGCAGCATCAATGCGTTTTCAGCCATTCAAAAAGCTTATAAGGACTTCATAAATGTTCATCACTTCTTTGCTTCTTTCCTAGGTTTGTCCAGAACCGGCCACTAAGCAGGCAGCTGCCTTCAACTTTGGAACCACTTATGAAGAAAGTGTGAGTACCTCTAACCTGATTTAGCTCTGAGAATAACAGAAAACGGATTTCTCACAGATCCTAAACAGTGATTTTTGGATGTGCAGTGTGACCTCTCAGTGGCGGACCTGCTCGCTTCCCACCCAGAACCGTTGTTCTACGATGTTTACATGGACCTTGGAGGGGGAGAGAACAGGAAGCTTCTTCCTCTGCCAACGCTTGTGCAGAACCAGCAATACAATGGACGGTTCATCAATCAAGGTGGGATTTAATTAAATACAGAACACGACCTTGTTCTAAATGCAAGGAGGCTCTCCATTTAAGTTACTGTTTTCTATGCAGATGAAATGAGGAACTGGTATTTGTCTCGCCGAATGTTTCTCGTGGACGCATTGGGTGGAAGAGAGAAGAGCTTAACATCCTCACCTAAAGTCATTCGTGTCGCCACCAGTGTCCGAATAAGGTAGAAACTAACCTTCTGATCGATGAAAAAAGAAAAAAGATCGCAGAGAGTGTCACACCTCTTATTTTGTAGGTTTCAACTCGTTCCTCGAACCCAGGAAGGGCAAATATTTCCCCCTCTGATGACTGTGACTTACACAGACGTCCTCATCACAGACATCAATACTCAAACTGTGTCTGTGAGTATATGTCCATGTTTGCACATTTCATATGTTTTCTAGAGCTTCTTGTCTTACTTCATAGCTGAAAGGAATTTGGGACTGTTGTGTTTATTTTTTATGCCAGGCAAGTTGTTTTATGCTTTCATGTACGTGTTTGTAGGTAAGGTTTGCTATGGATTATGAGATGGATCAGACGGAGGCTCGTGCAAAGACAGATGTGAGTATAAGCTTGGTGGAAATGGTAAAACCATGATAAAATATCTGTATGTGTGACGGCTGGTGTAGAATAAAGTGAAAACCTTTGGGTTTCTGTGCAAACAGACCGCTATCGGTATTTTGGGGGGTGTGGCAGTGCTCTACTCCCTCCTGAAGACAGTCAGCTGGAAGAGAAGAATTGCTTCGCCCATCATTGATCTGGAGGTACGTTGCTCTTTGTTAAAATTGCCCTGCATAACATACATGTGTTGGAGTTCATATGTTTCTGGTCTCTCCTCTGTTCTGCAGACGATGCTGAAGTTTCTCTTGTTCTATTCCGGTGATTTAGCCAATGTTTTCTTTGTTGTCACGGTGGGAACTGGCCTTTACTGGCTCATATTTTATAAGGTAGGATTGAAGAAATTGTAGAAATGTTTTGTCATGTGTGGCAAGGTGCACACTAAGCGCGTGTGACTTTCACCCGGGAGTCTTGGGATCAAATCCCGCCCGGGGCTCTCTGTAGTGTGCACCTTGCCACACATGCATGGAGTCTCAATCCCATTTATACCTTTGTTTTTTTTATGCTTTTTATTTATTTTATTTTTTTCAAGCCTGTTTTCTACATTAACATCTACAAAGTTTATTTACTATATTTGCATGATCTTCTATCCTTTTCTTTTGCTTTCCTTGGCATGTTTTAGACACTAAAGGCAAGTTATTGTTAATCCATGTTTAGTCCTGTCCAGCTTGTTTGTTAAAAACAGATTCAACTCTGTTTTTTCTGACAGCTTTTATTTGATAAATGATCTCTGTGTTTCTGTAGGCCCAACAGTTTGTTTCGGTTCTGCTGCCACAGCCCTCTCAAGAGGAGCAGTTTGTGACGTACATAGGATGTGCCTTTGCTCTCAAGGTCAGATCACTCTGTAGTCTGGATTCAAATATTTCCATCCATCCATCCATCCATCCATCCACCCATCCATCCATCCATCCATCCATCCATCCATCCATCCATCCATCCATCCATCCATCCATCCATCCATCCATCCATCGTGTGTACACATAAACATATGCAGTTCTCCGTCTCTATACAGACATTTTGTTGCATTCTGTGTCTTTGCATCCAGGCTGTCCAGTTTCTGCACAAGCTTTACCTCCAGGTGTCAGTCGATATATTCCTCATAGACTGGGAGAGACCGAGGAGCAAAGGGAACAGGACAGTGCAAGGTGCCCTCATGGTGGCTCTGCTTTCTTTGTAAACCAGGCATTAAGGGGTTTCCTTCTGCTCAGCTTATTCTGTGTTGTTCCAGCTCATGGGGAGACTAAACGCGACCCCTCCCCAGTCAGCATCTGGAGGACCTACTTTGTGGCGAACGAGTGGAACGAGCTTCAGACCATTCGGAAGATTAGCCCAACTTTTCAGCTCATGGCTGTGCTCTTCTTTCTCGAGGTATGTCTTACCTTTATGTGATCTGTTTGAAAGAATGTTTACAGAACAAATTTAATATCCTCATTTCTGTTATGTCATTTTGTGTTGAGGTCCTGGATTTCTCCAACCTTGCTCTGAGAGACCCCTGGGCAACTTTACAGCGCTCCCCAGAGGCTTACACCCCTCCTTACAGCCTGATTTTGCGCTATGGCCTTGCAGCCACGCTATGGCTCTGCATTGGCCTCCTGCAGGTAAATGGGCATCTCTTTTTTTCTGTTCATTTTACAATCCAAGAGATTTATTGTTGAACCTTCAGTAACTGACACTGCTGTGTACATTTAGGTGATATTCTTCACTGTCTTTTATGAACACTTTGTGGAGGACAAAATTCGTCAGTTTGTGGATCTCTGCTCTGTCAGTAATGTAAGTAGGTGGCACATTATTTAGTATTATTTTTGTAACATTCATTATTGGGTAACAGAAATGTGCTTCCTTTCTTATTCTGCAGATCTCTGTACTGCTGTTCAGCAATCGTTGTTTTGGTTACTACATCCATGGACGCTCGGTGCACGGACACGCAGACACAAACATGGAGGAAATGAGCAACAACCTGAAGAGAGAACGTGTATGTACATCTACAGATCTTTTAAATATCTTATGCTTTTTGAAATTCATTACAGTATCTCAATAATGAAGCAGCTTCCAAGAAGTTTCTTTGAATCCTCCAAACTGTTCTCAGTCGCCTTCATGTACTTCAGACTGTTTAAACGTCTTCTGAAGGACATTAAAGAGAAAGGAAAAAAAAAAAAAGAAAAGGTTCCCTTCGAAAGTTCACTATTGAAAATAGGGTTATTGTTAAAAGGGTTGTTTAAGGACATGGGCGTGCAGGTGGCGCAGTGGACCCATGTACGGAGGTCTTAGTCCTTGACGCGGTCGACCCAGGTTCCAATCCGGCTTGTGGTCCTTTCACCGCATGTCTCTCCACCCCTCTCATACCCCCTTTCCTGTCAGCCTACTGTCAGAAAAACGAACCACTAGTGCC